>CM038214.1:109560574-109848386 GCA_021442155.1 Cymbidium sinense
TCATATTGGGTCAAACCAAGGGTTGGGTCAAGTTCATATGATCATTTGGGCTATTTTGGTTCAATTGGTTTTTTGTAGTTTGTCTTAGATTTAATTTTGTCTCATTCAAATTCATTTGGGTCAAAGGGGTTAAGTTGAGCAATTTGACCAAATTGGCCAAATTATTTGGGTTAAGTGTTGGTTTGGGTTTACTTCATCGATTGAAGATGATTGTAGGCTTTGGTTTCAATTAATTTTAATTTAGTTTTGATTTAGGCCTACTTGAAATTTTAGGTTTTATTTTATTTTATTATTTTATTTTAAGTTTCTTTTTTTATATATTTTATTTTAGGTTTTATTAAATTTAGGTTTAGGTTTTAGTTTTGTGGGTTTGCCTAGGTTTTAGGGTTTTAGGTTTGTGGCTTTAGGGTTTAGGGTTTGTGGTTTAGGTTTAGGCTTGTGTTTTAGTGTTTAGCTTTATTTAAGGTTTTAGCATTTAGGTTAGCTTAGGGTTTAGGTTTTACTTTTTTAATTATTTAAACCTACTGGTTTTAGGTTTACTTAGTTAATTTAGTTATTTTTTATTTATTTTAGTTTATTTAATTTTTATTTTTATTTATGTTTATTTTTTATTTTAGTTCAATTTATTTATTTTAGGTTTATTCATTTAGTTTAGTTTTTTTATTTTTAGTTTTTATGTTTGGGTTTAGGTTTAGGTTTATTTTAGTTGAGTTTTATTTTTATTTTATTTTAGGTTTAGGTTTTATTTTTTATTTTAGGTTTAGTTTAGGTTTCTATTTTATTTTCTAAGGTTTAGCTTTAGGTTTTATTTTAGGTTTATTTTAGGTTTTATTTTTAGTTTATTTTATTTTATTTAGTTTTTAGGTTTTATTTATTTTATTTTTATTTTAGTTTTTTTAGATTATTTTTTAGTTTAGAGTTTAGGTTTGGTTTTTTTATTTTTTTTAGGTTTTTAGGTTTTAAGTTTAGATTTTCATTTATTTGGGTTTATTTTATTTTATTTTACGCTTTAGTTTATATTTATATTGTCTTTCATTCTTAGATTTATTTTATTTTAGTTTAGTTTAGGTTATTATTTATTTTATTTTAATTTTATTTTTTATTTGTTATTTTATTCTTTTATTTTTAGGTTTAGTTAGTTTTAGTTTAGTTTTAATTTATTATTATCATTTTTTTTATTTAGGTTTAAGATTTTTTAATTTTTATTTTTAGGTTTTATTTTGTTTTAGGTTTAGGTTTTAGGTTTATGGTTTAGGGTTGGGATGGTTTTAATAGTTTAGGGTTTAAGGCTCAGGATTTTAAGGTTTACATTTAGGGTTTAAGGTTTGTTAGCTAGGGTTTGTGGTTTAGGTTTTTGGGTTAGTTTAGTGTAGGATTTGGGTTTGGGATTATATTAGAGTGGCTCAGTTGTAAGTTTAGGTGCAGTTCAGGTTTGTGGTTTAAAGTTTAAAGATTTAAGGTTTAGGATTTGGGGTTTAGGATTTAGAGTTTAGGGTTTTAGATTTTAAAAAAAAACCTAACCCAGTAGTTTAGGTTTATTTAGTTTATTTCAATTTATTTTAGTTTATTTTATTTTATTTATTTATTTTAATTTAGTTTATTTATTTTAGGTTTATTTATTTTAGTTTTTATTTTAATTTATTTTCTAGGTTTAGGTTTATGTTTATGTTTTTCTTTTTTAGTTTAGTTTTCTTTTTAATTTATTTTTTAGATTTAGTTGTTGTAGCTTTATTTTTTATCTTTATTTTATTTTTATATATTTCTTTTAGGTTTAGATTTTATTTAGTTTTATTTTATTTTTTTGGAATTTTTTATTTTATTTTACATTTATTTTTTATTAGGTTTTTATTTTTTATTTTATTTTTTTTTTACTTTAGTTTAGGTTTTATTTATTTTATTTTAGTATATTTTTATTTTTATTAGGTTTAGATTAGTTTAGGTTTTAGGTTTAGGTTTTAGTTTAGGTTTTATATATTTATCTTTATTTTAGGTTTACATTTTTTAATGATTTTTTTAGTTAGTTAGGTTTTCAAGTTTAGGTCCAGGGCCTGGGTTTGGGTCAGTAAAGTTAGTTTTAGGCTCAGTGGCTAGGGTTTGTGGTTTAGGGTTTAGTGGCTCAGGGTTGGGAGTTTGTGTGTTAGGTTTATGGTTGGGTGTTAGTTTAGTGGCCTAGTTAGGTCAGTTTTGGTGGGTTGGGTTAAGGTTTAGTTTTTTTAAATTAAACCAAGAGTTTATTTTTTTTATTTTATTTTGATTTAGTATTTATTTTATTTAATTTATTTTATATTAGTTATTTATTTTACTTTAGGTTTTTATTATTTTATTTTGTGATTTTTATTTTACTTTAATTATTTTATTTTATTTATAGGTTTTATTTTTATTTAAGTTTAGTTTTTTTTTTATTTTATTTTAGTTTTTTATTTTAGGTTTATTTTTTTTAGGTTAGGTTTATTTTATTTTATTATGTTTAAGTTTTAAGTTTATTTATAATTTTATATATATTTTAATTTTTTTTAGTTTAATTATTTTATCATTATTTTTAGATTATCTTATTATTTTCATTTATTTTAGTTGGTTTTATTTTTTTATTTTATTTAGGTTTAGTTTTTTTTTATTATTTTATTTAAGTTGTTTATTATTTATTTATTTTGATTATCTTTATTTGGTCAGTTTTATGATTAGTGCTCAGGCCCATGTCATGATTTATGCCCAGGTTTAGGCTTAGTTTCAGGCCTGGTTTTGGACTCCATGTAGTGGCCCAGGCTCAGTACAGGGCTCAGTGGCTTTATGGCCTGTAGGCTCAGTGCTCAGATGGCCTGCCTTGTGGCTCAGTAGGCTCAGGGCTCAGTTTGTCAGTTTAGGGTTTGGGTTTTATTTAGTTTTAGAGTTTGGGTTTACTCTAGGTTGGTTTTTTTTAAATAAGTAAACCAGTTTTTTAATTTAGTTTTTTTTATTTTTATTTGATTTAGTTTATTTTTATTTTCATTTATATTTTAATCATATTTGTTTTTATTTATTTTTTTTTTCTAGTTTATTTTTGTGATTGGTTTATTTTTAATTTTAATTTTATTTTTATTTTATTTTTAGCTATAGGTTTTATTTTTATTTTAAGTTTAGTTTAGGTTTTATTTTATTTTTTTAGTTTAGGTTTTTTATTTTAGGTTTTATTTTAGTTTAGGTTTAGGTTTATTTTATTATTATAGTTTAAGTTTAAGCTTTTATTTAATTTTATATATATTTTAATTTAGTTTTAGTTTTAATTATTTTATTTTCATTTATTTAGATTATTTTATTTTAGCTCAGCCATGGTTTAGTTTTTTTATTTTATTTTATTATTTTAGGTTTTTTTATTTATTTATTTAAGTTTAGGTTTTATTTATTTATTTTATCTTTTAGATTTTATTTTGTTTAGGTTTTAGTTAGGTTTGTTTTGTTTATGGCTATGTTAGCCTTTTTAGTATAGCTCATAGGTCTTAGTATTTTGGTCAGTTAGGGCCCAGGCCTGTTTTGGCTTTAGGCCCAGGGCTAGGATTTAGGCCTGGCCTTGTGGCCTGTGGCCCAGTAAGGTTATTTTGGGCTCAGGCCCAGTGGTGCCCAGGCCTGGGGCTCAGAGTTTAGGGCCTAGGGCTTAGTGGGCCCAGTCAGGCTCAGGCCCAGTGATTAGTGGTCTTAGCCTAATGCCTGTAGTGCCTGGGTTGTCACCAGGTTGGGGCTCAGTGGTATGGCCTGGGCACAGTTTAGTGGTTTCTTTAGAGTGGTTTAGGGAGCCTTGTGGTTTAGGGTTTAGAGTCAGTTATTTATTTATTTGACCATTTATTATTTGACATATCTTATTTAAAAATAGTTTATTTATTATAGTTTATTTATTACTTATGATTTTATTTTTTATTTTATTTTTTTAAGTTTAGGTTTTATTTTTTTAGTTTAGTTTTATTTTTAGTTTATTTTTTAGGTTTATATTTTTTTATTTTGGTTTAATTTTATGTTCTATTTTTTAGTTTGTTTTTTTTATTTTATTTTATTTTATTTAGTTTAGTTTGTGTTTAGTTTATTATAAGTTTAGTTTAGGTTTTATTTATTTTAGTTTAGTTTATTTTAGTGTAGATTTAGGTTTATTTTATTTATAGTGAAAGTTTAGGTTTGTTTTATTTATATTTAAGGTTTAGGTTTTTTTATATGTTTTAGGTTTTCTTTTTTTATTTATTCCTAGGTTTTATTTTTGGTTTATTATTTAAGTTTAGATTTTATTTTCTTGGATTTATTTTATGTTAGGTTTATATTATTTTATTTTTTAAGTTTAGTTTTTAATTTATGTTTTTTTAGTTTAGGTTATTTATTTTATTTTATTTTAGTTTTTTTTTTTTTTTTTTAGGTTTAGTTTAGTTTGGTATCTGTTTTTTATTTTAATATTTTTTTTTTTTTTATTTATTTTATTTATAGGTTTTATTTAGTTTTAGGTTTTACTTTTGTATTTTAGGCTTTTAGTTTTGGATCATTTATAGTTTAGGGTTTAGGATCTTTTTTTGTCTGGTTTGGTAAGGTAGTTTTTTTTAGGTTTAGGGCTTCTGGGTTTAGTGTAGGGTTTAGGTAGGTTAGGCTCAGTGTTTTAGTTTAGGTTTTTGGTTCAGGGTTTAGGCCTAGCTTTAGGTTTTATTTTAGTCCATTTTCAGGTTTAGTTTAGGCTTTTGTTTATTTTAGTTTATTTAATTTATTTTATTTTTAGTCTCAGGTTTAGGTTTTATTTTATTTTGCAGTGTAGGTTTTTATTTGGTTTATTATTTATGTTTTTTTTCATTTTAGGTTTACTTTTGTTTATTTTATTTTATTTAGTTTAGTTTATTTATTTTAGTTTAGGTATTATTTATTTTTGTTTAGTTTATTTTAGTTTAGGTTTAGGTTTATTTTATTTAGTTTTATTTTATATTATTTTATTTTTTTAGGTTTAGGTTTTTTAGTTTTATTTTATATTTTATTTTTATTTATTTCTAGGATTTATTTTTAGTTTTTTTTAGTTTTAGGTTTTATTTTATTTTATTTTAGTTTTTTATTGTATTTTTATTTTATGTTTAGTTTTTATTTTATTTAGGTTTTTTTCTTAGGTTTAATTTATTTTTTATTTTAGCTTAGGTTTTTATTTATTTTATTTTAGTTTATTTTTATTAGTTTATTTTATTTTATTTTTAGGTTTAGGTTCAAGTTTTAGTTTAGGTTTTTATTTTGTTTTATTTTTTTAATTTTAGTTAGGTTTAGGTCATTTTATTTATTTTATTTGTAGGTTTTATTTAGTTTTTTTTAAGGAAACCCAAAGAGGGGAGAATTTTATTGCCACAAAGAAAGGATTACAAGGTCCTTAAGAGAGGATAATTCTCTTAACTACTGTTCAAAGAGCTACATTCAACCTAGAGAGAAAAATCCTCTATTTAATACAACAAAAGCAAGGAAACTAAATAAAAGAAAAATAAATAAATAAGAAACAGCTCAAGAAACATGGCGAATAGCCGAGGCCCACTACTTGATTCAGAGGTCTTTAGAGAGTTGCACAATCCACATCTAGAATCCAAGACTTGCAAGGAACCTGTAAAAGAAAGGTGCAAGCAACTAGAAATTGTAATTAGCACAGCTAGAGAAAATCATGCTTTAGCAAATAATAAAGAGCAATATAAGAGAAAATTTCTAATAAGACTTGGGCTCAGTCACTTGCATCTTTAGCGGCAACCACAAATGTGAGCATCCATACTTCAAAAGAAGGGTTACAATTACATATGCTGCTACTAGCCAAAAGATAGTAGGGAAATCATCCCAACTGTCATAGCCCACTTACTTGGACAAAGGCAATCCTCCAAAGAGTGGCTATCAACAGTTCTCTAGTACTTACAGCAAATGTAAAAACTGCCCCACAAATCACCTAGCTGACTAAAGGCCACCAAGCCTGAAAAGAAGTAGCTTCAACAAAACCACCACAGTAGAAATGAAAGAGTAGTTGCCAAGTATTCACTCAAAAAGCAAAGCCAGCATTGATAGGAAACAAACCCACTAATCACTGACACAACCACAAGTAACATCCCAAACCAAACAAAGAAGCCAACTAGCACCAAAAAACTAGTAATTCCTAACCAGATTAGAGCACAATGCCAACACTAACGGTAGCCACCCAACCCAAACAAATGTAACCAAGAAATAAAAAAGGCCAAACCTCCATCGAGACGATGATACCATAGAATCAGAAGCACCCACCATAAGGCCAAAACCAAAACAAAGAAAACCCACCAAAATGGGCAACCCTACCAGCTAAGAACATTTCAAAAAGAAAAACAAAAACAAAACCAACCAAACTAGCCAACACAACCAACCAAACCAGCCAACCCACAAGTCCACCCAACAAATTAACAAAGCAGTACATGAGGCAACTCCGATAAGGAAACAACCACTCCAAAAGGGAGGCAATCCCAACATAGAGAGAGACAGGCATAGTGATAACTAACAGGAAGCCACCAAAAACAACCAAGAAACAAATGGTAATCTCCCAATCAAACAAAAAATCGCAGTCAGGGAGGACCACCCAACCACCAATAGCCAACTAGAGGGGCAGGGAAAATAGACCAAGGCCCCAACTGACACAAAACCACCAAGGCCCAAAGACAAACTCAAGAGTGAAAAGATCAACATCAGCCATCAAATAATAGCCACCCAAGACATTCAGTTAGAGTGTAGTAGCAAACAACAAAACCCACCAGGCCCAAAAACAACAGTAAAAAAACCTTCCAAAGTAAGGAAACAGCTAGCCAAAACTAAAGACAAAACCAGGACCAATTAAGAAAAGGGAAAACCAAAAGTAGGTAGAGGCATAACCCAAAAGGAGGCCACCACAAGGTCAAGGCAGCACATGAAGAAACTATTGACAATGAGATCCTTATATAAAATAGTCAACCAAAGAGAACTCCTCTCCAACTAAAGAGGCTGAACAACTAGCCACCACCTCAAAGAGATCTCCCAAGTATAATAGCACAAAACAAACAAGAGAGTGAACCAACCAAAGGAATGCAGTAAAATGAAAATGCGCACAGAGAAAAGCATGGAAAATCAAAAAAATCCAAAGCAAGATTAATTTCTAAGATAAGGTAATCCCATGGTATCCAGATTAACCAAGCCTTTCAATTATCTAGAGATCATTTAACTTAGTACCTTGATTAGCTAGATAATCTTGCTTCATGCAAAATATGAGAAATTTTAAAGCATATTTGAGAGAGGAGAGCTCTAGTAGGATTAAGATGATAGAATAAATTTGCATTCCCCATCTTAGTGGAAGTCAACATGTTAATGAGTAAGAGAGCATCAACTTCAATCCAAATATTGAAGAAACCTTTTTGCAAACAAATGTCAATAGCTTTGTTTACAACCATTAATTCAGCATAGATAATAGAACAAGCTTTAAGAGTATAAGCAAAAGAATAAATGACATTACCTTTAAAGTCCCTAAAAATACCACCACAACCAAATGTATTCTGAGAGACAGAGCCATCTATATTATTTTTAATAATATTGCTATGAGGTTTTATCCAATATATAATATTATCTTCTTTACAGAAGGAGATCTCAGGTAGGTAAAGACCCAATTTTTTTGCCACAAATTTGCAATCTCTAAAATGTGTGTTTTTAACTAAATTAGGGTTAAATAATGCATCAATTTTTTTCTTTGGTTCTAGCATGATTCCTAAGAATACCATGATATTTAGCATCATTTCTATCAATCCATATGAACCAAATAAGGGTAATGGCAATTAAAACTTTGATATGAACTTTCATGAGTTTTTGGAAACAGGCTTCAGGAAGTTCATATAAAGAAACAAAGCCATTGAAATGGTTAGTATTAAAAAGATCGTCATACCAAAACCATAATTTGGAGGCAATAACACCATTGATGAAAACATGATTAACATTTTCGATATGAAAACAACAATAACATTTGGAAGCTTAATGAAAGCCTTTATCCCATAGCAAAGAATCAATAGGAATAAAGTTTTCTAGAATTCTCCAAGGATAGAATAAGAGATAGGGATGATATTATTCTAAAGTTTAATAAATATAATAAAAGAAGTATGAGCATTTTTAATATAATTCCAAGCATCTTTAAGAATAAAATATCCATTATAAGATAGCTTAAAAAGAATTACATTTGGCTTGTTGGAAAGGATAGGAATATCACTAAATTTATCCAAAAAGAGATACAAATATTATTGGTAAGTTTACTATCATTCCACTTATTATTAAGCCAAAATGAGTTAACTTTTGTAGCAGCAGTAGAATGGGTAGATAAACATCAATAGAACCTCAACAAATTCAGTTGTCTTGCCAAAAGAAAGAATATCTCGAATTTATACCCCAAGATATCAAGGATTCAGCCTCCCATTTAATGGAGCAAAGCCTTTTCCAAACTAGGGAGTCACCTTATAAGAGGGTACTTATGCTGGCAAAATTTAACCATCATAAAATTATCCCAGAAGCTATCTTTTTTATGAAAATTCCACTAGAGTTTATGTGAGAAGGAAGTAATAGCTTCACGAATAGATTTGCATCCAAGCCCACCTTCACCCAGGGGGCCACAACATTTATGCTAAGAAGTTCTTTTTAACTGAATTATTAGAGCCCCAAAAAAAATAATTAAGGAGACAATCAATTCTATTTAAGATAGAATTAGTAAGGATAATGGCTTGAATAAGATATAAAGGCATCGAATTAAGAGTACTCTTAAGAAAAGTAAGCCTACCACCAAAAGAAAGTAAGTGAAATTCCCACATTGAAATTTTATTTGAAATTTTTTGATAAGCTCATAAAAAAGATGGGATCTTTTTTTACTTTTAAAAAGAAGAGAACTTGGATATTTAATAGGGAGTTGTTGGTGTTTAAAGTTAGTGATTCTGAAGATATGATTGATTTTATTATTAGAAATTTTTGGTGAGGTAATGAAGCAACTCTTGCTTTCATTAATAGAAAGACCACTTTCTACCAAAATATTTTAAAAATTTCTTAAGTCTTTTAATATGATGAAGGGAAGCATTATAAAGATAATGAAATCATCAAAAGCTAAGATGAGAAATAGGGATACCACCAAGAGTTCTAAAGTACATGCTAGGATTGTTATTGAATAAATCATTTAAACTGCTTGAAAGGTATTCCACAGCAATAATAAGCAAAGAAGGCGACAAAGGATCTCCTTGTTTCAAACCATGAGCAGAAGGAAAAAAGCCTAAAGTTTCACCATTAAAAAGAATAGCAAACCAAGCATATTAATATAATTTTTAATAAGGTTAATGAAATTATCAGAGTAACCAAATAAATGCAAGATATTTAAAAGGAAATCCCAAGAAATATTATCAAAGGGTTTAGAAATATTTAATTTAAAAGGGAAGTTACCACCTCTAGAAGGAACATCCAAATCATGGATAAGCTCATTAGCAAGAAGAATGTTATCAGATATAGATCTCCTTCTAACAAAACCAGTTTGGTTGAGGGAGATAAATTTTTGAAGCAAAGGACTAAGTCAATCAGTAAAAATTTTAGAAATCAATTTATAAAAAAAGTACCAAGACAAATAGGTTTGAAATCACTCTAAGAATCTAGATTATCTTTTTTAGATATTAGAACAATGCAAGTGCTTGAAAAATATTTAGGGAGAGGATTACCAATAAAAAAATCAACAATAGCATCAATTAAGTCATGCTTAATAATAGGCCAACAATTTTAAAAAATTGAGTTGTGTAACCCTCCGGACTAGCAATGGAATCAATGTTCATGCTATTAAGCACTTTACCAATCTCATCTTCAGTAGGAAACCTAGTAAGCCAATGGTTGTAGTCATTGGTAATAATAGAAGGGATCAATGATAGAAATAGCTTCAAAAGAGTGGCTTTTGTTAAGCATATTTCTAAAGTGGTTAATAATAGAATCTTTAATAACATTAGTATCGATCCAATCTCATTATCACATTAGGAAATGTAATTAAGTTGATTTAATGGGTTAATTATGTTGAACCCTTAATTAGATGAATTAATTAGCCTTGCTAATCTCACCTTAAAGTAAATAACTAAATAATTATGAGCCAACATGATATGCATAGAAAATAAACTTGCAATGATCCTAGGAAATAAAAGGGGCCTAATGCAATTGGCTCATGATTAATAGTTAATTAGATTATGGGACTTAATTAATTACTCTTATGGTTTTGCCACACATGTGGACTAACCATAATTTCATTAAACTACTTTAGGTTATTAAACACCTAAAGATCTATCCCATGATTTAATTAATTAAGGTTAGATGTGATTATCATTTCAATTTGATTAAGTGATTTAATTAATTAGTTAAATTTTAATTAATTTCATTTAGAAAAGGGTGAAATGAACTTCCGAAAAGGGGTCTCAACCTTATTCTTTACTTCACTTACTGTTAAACAATGATTACTAAACTTAATTAACCAATTTATTACTATTCAATAGATTAATTAATCATTAATTAACTTAAAATAGTAGGTAAGGTTTAATTAGTCATTTTCTTAATTGAGCAATAAATCTCAAGAAAATCATGGGTGGCAGAGGTCATCCCATTAAATTAACCCACAAAATTTAGGATTAATTATAGATGTAATTACAAAGTAATTAAGCTAATTAATTTTGTAATTAAACTTTAATTACTATTCAAAATTATTTAAGATCATTTTTAATTAATTCTTCTCTGAAATACCTTTAAAATTAGTATTTATTTGCATTTTTTATTTCTCTATGATTTTTTAAAATTTCTAGAAGTTTCAACCATTAAAAATGATTAATTAAGCCTAATTAAAGCCTTATCCTATTAGCGCCATGTGGTACCTCAAGATTGGCTACATAAAACTTATCCGACTCAGCGCTTACGTGGATGGAGGTGGACGTGCTTTCTCATCTACCATTCGATATCAAATCAGACTGCTACAATTAATGTTAAAGCTTAATAAGATTAAATCAAATTGATCTAGTAGATCTAATGACAATCATCCGTTCTGATCATGTGGAACATACAGTGCCTGATCTAACATCGTGCTAGTGAGGGGAATGGAGTTTGTCTGGCATTTCTCACTTAATTTGAGCTTACCCGAGCTCGGATCAACTCCAAAAGGATCCCACACCTTCACGACATCGATCAGAGGGGATCCAATGGTCAAGATCACACGATATACAAGTTTTCTTTAAAAATTTCCAACCCATTTTTAGCTAAGGATCTATTTTGGAAGCATACCTCATCGAAGCTCAAGACTGGGGGCTCAAACGATTGAAGAAGCTTCATCTAGTAGAGATGAAGCTCTATTGAGTAGCAATTAGATCAATTCCTCAACATTTGCTCAGAAGGCCACTATTTGATGATTTGGAGCTTGACTTTGATCGAAGCCCCACCTCTAGTTCTCAGGAAGTTTGTGAGATGATTTGTTCTTGCTTGACGAGGCCTAGGGAAGGTGCGTGCAAAGTTAATTTGAGTTTGATGGAGAAATGGGGAAGTTAGGTCAAAAATAGGAGTGTCCTATTTCAGGATGTACAAGAATGGCATTTTATGATCGAGGAATGAGCTTGGGAACTTAGAGAATTATTCTAACAGCTCTTCTTGGGTAGCAAGGGCACTGAGGAATGATTTTTATGTGTGTTTGAGTTGAAACGAGGGGGTGTATACCCTCCCCCCCGGCCCGCACCCCTTCATCTTGATCAGACGGTGGGATATGGTTTGGCTTCTTGCTATTGGTTTCAAATGCTCCTGTGGGGAGGGTGAGGTGATTTCACCTCCCATGGGTCATGGCTGACCCAACCACCCCTTGGATTAGGTTGAGCTGTGCCCTAGGTGCCTAGGTGGACCATTGGGAGATTACCAAGTGGCCAAGGAATGGAAATGATCACTTACATGGGTGATTTGTCTCATGTGATTCCCTTAACCCAATGGTAGAATGATCATTTTGCATTGGATTTTATTTGAGCATATTTGAAATGAGACAAAAGTGGGTTAGCCAAAATTTCAAGTCAGTTGGAGTTGATTTGGTTAAGTTTGGTTCAATTTAACTCATTTAGGTCAAATTAGGTTAGGTTGGGTCAAGTTGACCAATTGGTCAAATGGGGTCCAACCAAGGGTTGAGTCAAGTTCATATGATCATTTTAGGATGTTTTGGTTCAATTGGTTTGGTTTAGTTTGGCTTAGATTTGATTTTGGGTCATTTGAATTCATTTGGGTCAAATGGGTTAAGTTGACCAATTTGATCAAATAGTTAGATTAGCTTGGGTGTTGGTTTGGGTTTAGTTAACCAATTGAAGATGATTGTAGGCTTTGGTTTCAATTAATTTAGATTTGGTTTTGATTTAGGCCAACTTGAACATTTAGGTCAAATTGGGCTAAGTAGGTCAATTGGGTTCAATTAGGTCAAATCATGGCTTTGGTCAAGTTCAAAAATCAATTTAGAATGAACTTGAGTCATTAGTTGCAATCAATTTAATTTATATTTTGATTTGACCCAATTTGGTCTTCTAGGCCAATTTGGGTTAACTTGGGTTAAGAGGGCCAATTGGGGTTGGTTTGACTCAATTGAAGGTCAAGTCATATTCAAATATTGATTTTGATTTGGTATGAATCATTTGTTTCAAGGGATTTGGCTTAGGTTGCAATTTGGATAGTTTAAGTTCATATGGGTTAAGTGGTTGACTTGTAAAATGAACAAGTTGACTTTATTTGACCCAAATTTGTGATAATTGATCAACCTAGGGTGATCAACGATCATGATGGGAGGTTTTGATGGGCTTGGTTCAATCTAATTTGGATAGGATTAGAACTTGGCTCAAATAGGTCAAGTTGGCCACTTTGGGTCAAGTAGACCAATTGGGTTTTCATTTGAGTTTGATTTAGTTGAGTTTATATATGGATTTGGGATTGATATATTAATTCAATTGCAATAAGCTTGAGTTCAAATGGGTTTTGGTTCATTTGAACATTTCAAGTCAAAACGGTTAAGTTTCACTTGGGTTGATTTTGGTTTGGCTTGATGATTATAGATTTTATTTATATTTGTGAATATGATTGAAAATATGATTGATTCATGAGTAAATAAATTGAATTTGGGTTTTGGAATGAAGAAAATTGGCTAAGTTCATGGAGTTAGGTCATGTGGCTTAGGTTTCGATTTTGATTTGGTTTGATTTAGTTTTGATCATTTAAATATATATTTCATTTAAATTTGTGAAGATGATTGAAAATATGATTGATTTGGGAGAAAATCAATTGAGTTTAACTTGATTTGGATTAAGATTTGGCCAAGTCCATGGATAGGTCATATGGCTTAGGAAGGGTTTTGGTATAATTTGATTTACTTGATTTAGTTTTGATCATTTGAATATAGATTAGACTTATATTTAGAAGGATTATTGAAGATATAAATTGATTATGAGAAAATCAATTGATTTTGGATTGATTTGGTTTAAGATTTGGCTAAGTCCATGGGATAGGTCATATGGCTTAAGAAGGGTTTCAAATTTGGATTTGATCAAGGGCTTCAACCATTTGGTTTTGGAATTTGGGTTTGGATTTGAATTTGAATTTGATGTTTGAATTGAACTTGAGGTTTAATTTGGGTTTGGATTGGATTTGGGTTGTACAGTAAGTGGATTATCCTAATCCTTAAGGCATAACCTAATCTTATGGTTAACCCTTCTAAGTCTTTAGGCTTAGGTTAAGTGTTTCAATAATTTTTAGAAGAATCTTATGACTAGGGATGTCTTAGTGTCTATAAGACTTCCAAGTATAAGATGAGAAGATTGAATCCACACTCCAAAAGAGGTCAATGCCTTAGGCTCCATAGTGTTGCCCTTGGAGATAGATTGAAAAGAAGCCAAGTTTTACATTATAGACTCGAATACATCTTTCAACACTTTGTTTGGGAGAACATGGATACATGAGAACAACATAGTTCCATCCTTTCTACATGAGTGTATGAAGTTTTTGAGAGGCAGGATCGTCTACTACGTCAAAGTAGATCTCAAGCCATTTATAGTTCATGAGGTCGGCATATATGACGATGCAGCCTACTACCTCCCTCAAAATCAACAAGTCTATTATCATAAACTTGGCCAAAGTTTAGAAATAAAAGAAAAAGAAAAATAAAAAGGAAGAGAAAATAAAAGAAAATAAAAGAGTAAATAAAATAGAAAATAAAAGGGAGCGGAAATAGACTTGGAGGAGGAAGTTGAGCTTGACATTAGATTCCACCCATAGTTCGTTACTCCATTCGAACATATGGGTAGGATGACCTGATCTCCACCAGGTAGATGAAGAGGCTAGTTTAGAGGCTGTTTCAGGGATGGAAAATCTCCTTATTGGCCACCCAATAGAAGATATGTCCCAACTACCAAGAATACACTTGCTATCCATGTAGACTTAGAATCTAGTTCATAGGATGAGTCTTATACATTTAGTACACCAGTCAACTCTTCTTAGTAGTAGATTATCTTGGAGATGACACTTGAGCCAGATAGTGATGAAGATCGAAGCTCCAAAGTAAAGCATAAGTGTATCCAAGTCTATATGTGAATAAGTTAGGCATTAGTTGGGAACCTTTGCTCTAACCCCACTTTCCTCTCAAAATGCTAAGGGTTTGGTAGTTAAGGAAGCCCATAAGTCATCCACAGGTGTGAAGACTCAGAGGTTCTTTCTGGAAGCATCATCCTCAATTCAAGAAGTTGATGTAGAACTTGAGGATGATTCCTATAAAAATTTAATAGAATTACCTTTTGATTGGTAATTACCTTGTGTTCATAATTTAGCAAAGAAAGGGTTAATCCCACATACTTGTCAAAGCATAGGTCAGACTACTTAGAAAGAATATGTAAGAACAAATGGAAAAGCTCTCAATGAAGACTGGGACTAAGATTCGGTGTAGTGGTTCCAATAGATGTGATGATTACTACTTAGGCATCACCAATCATTTGGAATTGATAATTTCTTTTCAAATCACATTAAATCATATGAGGAGTTATGCTTAGAAACTTCAGATGATCCAAATGATTTTTAAGTCAAAGATGCACTGTCAGAGTTTGAAGAAGAGATTAAGTCAACCATCAATGAGCTCAAAGAAATCAACTTAGGAACTAAAGAAGATCCACGCCCGACATACATCAATTCTTTGTTGAATGAAATTGAAACCATTGACTTAGTTTGGCTATTGACTGAGTTTAAGGACCACTTTCCATAGAGTTATGAAGAGATGACTGGATTGGCTCCTAATGTAGTGGTCCATAAACTAGCAGTAGAGCCTACTTCTAACCCTATCAAGCAAGCTCCTAGACACATGCGATTAGACATAGAACAATAGGTCATTTCTGAAGTCAAGAAATTGATCAATGTTGGCTTCTTCCGGAAAGAAAATACCTTACCTAGTTAGCCAACGATCATCCTAATTAAGAAAAAGAATGGCCAAATTCATATATACGTCGATTTTATGGATTTAAATAAAGCATGTCCAAAAGATGAATTTCCATTACCAATCCTAGAGCTGATGGTGGAGATTGCCTCATCTCATGTAGTCTTCTCTTTCATGGATGGCTCATCTGGATATAATCAAATAAAGATGGTTCCTAAAGATGAAAGAAATATTGCTTTTAGAACCCTAATCAGAATCATTTTGCTATAAGGTCATTCCCTTCAGCCTTAAAAATGCTGGTGCTACATACCAGCGGGCTATGACTCAAATCTTCGACTAACTCATTCATTCATCATCATGTCGATCATCAAAAGTAGAGAAAAAGAAGACCATACCTTTGACTTGAGAGTAGTTTTAAAATAGTTAAGATAATTTAACCTCAAAATGAACCCCCTAAAGTGTGCATTCAGAGTTGCTTCAAGGAAATTCCTTGGGTTTGTTGTATGACATTAGGGAATCGTAATCAATCTGGAGAAGATCAAGGTGATATTAGAAATGCCACCCCCTAAAAATTTAACTCAACTTAGATCATTCCAAGGGCAGTTGGCATATCTAAGATGCTTTATATCTAACCTATCATAAAGATGTCATCCATTCTCAGCACTTGTCAAAAAGGATGCCAAGTTCAAGTAGGATGACAAGTGTGAGCATGCCTTTGAAGGCATCAAGCATTACTTGATGACACCGCCAGTTCTAGTAGCCCCTATCCTAGGCAAGCCTCTCATACTTTACACTGCTGCATTAGATGATTCCCTTGGTGCTTGGTTGACCCAAGCTAATGATGAAGGGATGGAAAATACACTCTACTACTACCCATCTCTAATCCCTACTTAGGCTAATTATCCATCCATTGAGAAGCATTGCCTAGCTTTAATCTTTACATCCCAAAGTAACAACACAATAGGCTTCCTTATAAGGTGAACTTAATCTTTAGGATCAATCTACTATAGTATCTAATGACATGATTGACACTATCTGGATGGCTGGCACGATGGTCCATGATCCTCTCGTAGTTTGACATTTCCTTTATATTCCTCTATGCGGTGAAAGGACAAGCACTAGCAGATTTCTTAGCAACACACCTACTTCCTACTGACTTTCTACTTAGTGATGATCTCCTTGATAAAAAAATTATGAAATTAGGGGATACTAGCATTCACCATTGGGAGATGTACTTTGATGGTGCTTCCTCTCAAAGAGGACAAGAACCACAATCTACTATTCTAAGAAAGGTAGGGAATAGTTCTCTTAACTCTAGACCGTGATGTGATGAGATTCTCATATCATATGTCCAATCCCTACACCAACAATGAAGCCAAATATGAAGCTTTGATTGCCGATCTAGAGTTAGCCGTTACTCTAAGCATCCAAAACATCAACATCTTCAGGGATTCTCAGATAGTTATCAAACAAATTGCTTGGTCATATAAGGTTATAAAGCCCAAGCTCCATCACTACCATAAGTACACCATAGAGTTGTTGGCCTAAATCCCAGAGGTTATAATTTATAAGATTTCTTGGGGATAGAATGCCATAGCATATGCTTTAGCCAAGGAGTTGGTCTGTCCAAAGGATGAGTCCATATCAATAAAAATCCAAAATAGATAATTCTTATCAATTATTGATATTGAACTCATCAAAAAGCACTCTCTTGAAGGGGAGGTTGCCATTGCCAAGAAGGATGAGGAGTTAGATTGGAGGCAACCATTCATGGATTACCTAAATGGAGGAAAACTACCTCAAGAGAAGTCTCAATCTCATCAGATGGAGCAAAGAACACTTTCCTACACTCTTGTGGATGGTGTCTTGCGCCGGTGGTCTTTCGATCATATGTGGTTACGTTTATACAAGCACGAAAGCCCATAGGATCGCGGACCAAGGTACACTGTGGATCAGCCGCCCAAAGCCAAGATACTAAGCCATCATGCATGCCACCACTATCAAATACATATTGTGGTCCTACACCAACCCAACATTCTACATCCTACATTAGCCTCATGGCCATTCGAGTGTTGAGGTACCGACATAGTGGGTTTGATTGATCCTCCTTCCAAGGGTCATTGATTCATCTTAGCTTCTGCTGACTACTTTTCCAAATGGGTGAAGGTGATTCTACTCAAAGAGGTCATAACTCAAAGATATAATTCTTTAGAGCCAAATCTTATAGGTACAGTGCCTTGACAAATTATATTTGATAATGGTCTACATTCAAGAGCATTGAGATCAAAAGTTTGCTCAAAGTCATAACATAGATTGGAGATATTCTACCATCAACTACCCAAAGAAAAATGGCTGTAAGCCTTCAACAAAACTCTCATCCAAATCAAGAAGAAACTCGACAAGTACAAGCGATAAGTGGCATGAGCAAGAGTAAGCCTTGTAGCTACCCACATATAGAACTCCAACTCAGTCTACTCCTTTCTCCTTAGTGTATGGGTCCGAAGCCATTCTACCATTAGAAGTTGAACTCACATCACTAAAGATAGTTGTGGGTAGTAAGATCACAACAGAGCTGAACGCCAAGGTGCGGTTAGAAGAGATCAAAGTATTAGAGGAGAGACACCTGCGAGCATGCCAAAACCTCGAGTTATACAAAGATAAAATAATTCAAGCTCACAACAAGTTGGTCCATCCTAAAGCTTTTCAAGTAGGAAAGCTTATTTTAGTTCTAAGGAGATTGATTATTGCCCATCGTAAGATGGGAGACAAGTTTGAACCCCCTTGGGAAGACCCTTTTCCATAGAGAAGGCCTAACATAGAGAATCTTATCAGTTTATTAATCATAAGGGAGAGTGCCTAATGCTTCCAATCAATAGGCTATACTTAAAGAATTATAATAAATCATGTTTGAAAATAATTATCATCAATGAAAATTCCATTTTGAATTCAATCTCTTCCATGTTAAAAGTATTTTTGTTTGCAAATCTGCCACGATGTGTTTAGGTTTGGTGTAATGAACTCAAGCGGAATCCTATCTATCATCAACACAACACAAACATAAACTACACACAAACATATCAAACAAACACATATCTTCTATCTTGAGATACTCTGAGTACAGATAACTCCACCTATGACACTCACTCAGTAGCTGCTCTAGGTTGGGCTAACGTGCTACCCTGCTAGTGTCTCACCCTAGTGGTCTTCTTGCTTTAGAGTATGCAAGTATGCTATGCATTCCTTCCTTACTTGGCCATTGCACACTGACGAGCACCTTATTAGTTTGGTACTCCTTACTATGTGGATGGTATGCTACCTCATGTTGGCTTTGTTTAAGAGGATGTGAGTCTGCTACACTTTATTCTTGGATTATTTTGTGCCGACCGGTCGAGTATATATATTTAGGTTTAGGTAAGTCAGTGGTTTTTTTCCCTCCTGACTACTTCAAGTCTGGGTCCAATCCTTCCTTGAAGCTCCCCACTTAGTAATTTCTCTAGGTCAGATAGCATATGTCCCACTGATGACAGACTATCCTAATGTTTAGTTCAACTTTAAAAGTTGTAAGCCTACATGCTTTCTTTCCAGATTGATCGTTGCACACTGACAGGCACCTTAGGTTGGTTGGTTCTCACTATGCTGATGGATACACCACTCATGCTAACAGATACACCTTAGGTTGGTTGGTTCTCGCACCATAGGATATACCCCTCATGGCAGATGTAAGTCTGCTACACTTTCTCCTTGAGTTGGCCACCATACATCTATGCTTCGATAAATTATATCTGATAATGGTCCTACATTGAAGAGCACTGAGATCAACAACTTTGCCCAAAGTCACATCATATATTGGAGATCTTCTACCATCAACTACCCAAGGAAAAATTCTTAGCAGAAGCCTTCAATAAAACTCTCATCCGAATACTGAAGAAGAAACTCGACAAGTACAAGCAATAGTGGCATGAGCAGTTAGTTGAAGCCTTGTGGGCCTACAGCACCATATATAGAACTCCAACTCAGTCTACTCCTTTCTCCTTAGTGTATGGGTCTGAAGCCATTCTACCATTAGAAGTTGAACTCACATCACTAAGGATAGCTATGGGTAGCAAGATCACAACAGAGTAGAACTCCAAGGTGCGATTAGAAGAGATCAAAGGATTGGAGGAGAGATGCTTGCAGGCATGCCAAAATCTCAAGTTATATAAAGCTAAAATAATTCAATCTCACAACAAGTTGGTCCGTCCTAAAGCTTTTCAAGTAGGAAAGCTTATTTTAGTTCTAAAGAGACTGATTATTGCCTATCGTAAGATGGGAGGCAAGTTTGAACCACCTTGGGAAGAACCTTTTTCCATAGAGAAGGCCTACCAAGGAGAATCTTATCAGTTTATTAATCATAAGGGAGAGCACCCAATGCTTCCAATCAACAGGCTATACTTAAAGAATTATAATAAATCATGTTTTAAAATAATTATCATCAATGAAAATTTCATTTTGAATTCAATCTCTTCAATGATAAAAGTATTCTTGTTTATGAATCTACCATGATGTGTTTAGGGTCGGTGTAATGAACTTGAGCAACATCCTATCCGTCATCAAAATAACACAAACAAAAACTACACACAAACATATAAAATAAACACATATCTTTTATCTCAGGCTACTCTGAGTAGAGATAACACCCCCAACGACACTCATTCAGTAACTGCTCTAGGTTAGGCTAACGTACTACCCTACTAGTGTGTCACCCTAGTGGTCTTCTTGCTTTAAAGGATGTAAGTCTGCTGTGCTTTCCTTCCTTACTTGGCCACTGCACACTGATGAGTGCCTTATTAGTTTGGTATGCCTTACTGCGTGGCCAGTAAGCTACCTCATATTGGCTTTATTTAAGAGGATGTAAGTCTACTACACTTTCTTCTTAGATTAGCCTACATGAATTGACTCGGTTGAGTATATTTGAGGTTTATGATAAGTCTCCTAGTGTTCTTCCCTCGACTACTTCAAGTCTGGGTCCAGTCCTTCCTCGAAGCTCCCCTCTTAGTAATTGCTCTAGGTCAAATAGCATTTGTCCCACTGTTGACAGACTATCCCAATGTTCAGTTCCACTTAAAAAGTTGTAAGCCTACTTGCTTTCTTTCCAGATTGATTGTTGCACGCCGACAAGAACCTTAGATTGGTTGGTTCTCACTGTGCTTATGGATACACCACTCATGCTGACGGATACACCTTAGGTTGGTTGGTTCTCACACCATAGGATACACCACACATGGCAGATGTAAGTCCGCTAGGTTTTCTCCTTGAATTGGCCACCATACACCTATAGGCTTTTCCGTTTTAGATAATACAAAGCACCTCACCGTATAATGGGATCACATATTTTGTGAACCCATTTAGACACTACCCGGGTTACTATCATATTAGACAGTTCCCCTTTCCTTGTAATCACCCTTATGGTTGGAGAATCCATCTTGTGGATGTGAAGATTCTCCCTTGGTCCAGCAAATCTAAGATAGGTCAAGGCCCACATAGCCTATTCTTAGTGTGGTCCCTCACACACCAATAAGGTCCATGCAAACATATAAACAATAATATATATTGTGGATTAGGAGGACATCTCTAGCGTACTTTTCCTGCGTGCATTCTATCTTTTGAGCAAAAATTCCCTGTAGGAATTACCTAATTACCCTTGAGTTGATATAAGTCCCTAGTGAAATTCGCTTAGTAGTCTCTCCTAAGTCAGGTTCTATTTATTGTGCTACCAACATGTCACTTCAATGGTTGTTCCTTGCTTTAGAAGATGTAAGTCTACTACGCCTTCTTCCTACCACAGCCGTTGCAGATCAAAAGGAAACCCTTTAGGTTAGCTAGCTCTAACACACAACTAGTAGACTATCCCTTTGGATTTGTAAATCTGAGATAGGACACATCTGATATAACCCCTTATCAATGGGTCCATCGCACACCAACATGGTCCATAAATTAAATCAATCAAATTTGATCGAGCTCAAATCCCCAACGGATATGCCCTCAATTTGAAATCAAACTAAACCAAATAAACATTATCAAATCACATGAATTTAAGATATAATTAATCCTGACTACTTTTGAGTTGACATAAGTCCCCGCCGCATTCACCCCAGTCGTTCCATTTTCTGCAGTGCATCTAATAGGTCACCCGTTCCTCTCTTTGAAGATGTAAGTCTACTATGCCTTCTTCCTAGCATAGTCATTGCACACTGAAAGGCACTCCCTTAGGTTGGCTAGCTCTACAATAGTTGGTAGACTATCCCGTTAGATTTGTAAACCTGAGATAGGTCAAACCAAATATAGTGCCTTGTTAGTGGGTCCATCGCACACTGATAAGGTCCATACATTAACTCAGACTAAGTTAAACTCGATTCAATTTTTCCTAGTTGAGTTAATTCACACCCTTCTCCCTAGTGGAGCCCCAAATCATATATAAATAAGTCAAGCAAATAAATCAAATTCAAAACCAACCTCCCCAATGGAGCAAAATTAAACCAATGCCCCCAGTAGAGTATAAATCAAAAAAATCCAACCAAACTCTTATCCCTAGTGGATACATCCCCAAATAAATCTATGAAATTAAACTCTAATCCAAATCCATATAAATTCTAACCTACTTAGTAAGGTCCATATACCCATCCCCAAGAAACTAGCCCATATCTCCCAGATGTGCCTCCACATCAATTAAAATAGAACAAATTAAAGTCATTTCAATCTTAATCCATAGTGGATTATAATCCAGATCTTCTTTCCATAAATCATATAATCAAATGAAATTCAAACCTTATCCCAAGCAAATTTTTCTTCTTCATTGCCCTCAACATAGACCCCTCACATGTCATGTCCAGCGCATGTGTGATCCTTTAGTGGATCTCCCTCCATGTCCTTGACATGGAATTCTCATCAAATCTTATTTCTTCTCTGATGCACACCTTTAATACTTCAAATAAAAGTGTAATAATGTATTCATTCTAATTACATCAGCTTAACATTGTAATCAACATTTTATGATTTGTGATGGTGCAAGCTCAAACTAACTATACAATATCATGCTAAACATATTATAGTATGAATTAACACACTCTATTATTTTATAATATATGATTTTATATTATAATTTGCTATAATATAATATATTGTCTAACATTACACCTCATTAGAATCACTTAAAAGTAATAAATAAAATTTTTTCTCAAAATATGAATAATGTTCATTCAGGATGTAAAATTGTTTATTTAGAAATGGTACAAAATAGCATAATCTTGGTGTGTGCCATGAATTTGTCCAAATTCTTCCATCTCAATCTTCAAATTAAAATTTTTGTGAGTTTTGACCCAATGTATTATAACAAAAGTAAAACATACTAAAATGTACAAAATAATAAATACCATATGTGAAGTTATATTGTTATGTACATTATATTTTAATATGCTTTCATATAGTATATTATCTTACATTACACCTTCAAATGAATCACTTTAAGCAAGAAATTTATAAATTTGGTTGAAAAATGAACATTTATTTTGGATGCAAAATTTCATTCTTTTGATTAAATGACACACCATAGCACACCCCCAATGATGTTCCCTAAGGCTTACCTTAAATTCGGCCAAATCCCATCATCTCAGCCTATAAATTAGTATTTTTATGAATTATACTAGTACAAACTCTACTACATCACACTATAATAGACTAAAATATGCTAAACAACAAGTAGTAATATACAATAGTATGCCATAATGCATGATGCTACACAATGTTATGTCATCCTATATCATAATACACTATAACATTTTATATTATATTATATTGCATATCACATTACAAGAGATTTCTTAAGATAAAAAATCATAAAATTAGTCTAAACAATAAAAAACTATATATTTTAGTCGTATCACTTACATATTTTAAATTAAAACAATATATTATGATGCCATGCCCTTCCTATTATGAATTTGGCTAAATTTCACCATTTTAAAGTATAAATCAATATTTTTATAAATAATGTTAATGTAACATAATTGTAAAATACTAAAATAATTTAAAATCATTAACAATATATTATGATATATGATGCTATACTATGTTACAACATATAATATTTATTTTGAACATGAAATCTTACTTTTTAGACTACAAGTGGCATTAGCACACCTTTGGACTACAACCTAATTCCCACTTCAAATTTAACAAATTTCATCATCTGATTTATTAAATTAATATTTTTATGATTTATATTAATATAGACTATAGGGCACAATACCATAATATATTAAAACATTTCAAAACATCTTATAACATCCAAAAACACATCACTACATGCTCAAATATATGATGCTACATTATACTATCATATATGTTATTATAAAATGATTAAGGGTTAAGGTTTATGGTATTAACATCTCTAATAGTTAAGTGAAAGTCACTCGAAGACATTTTCTTTAGCTACCATAACTATGGTAGGAATAGGTCATTCTTTAGATCTACTCCTAATGACATCTTCATTCATAGTTTAGGGTTTTTTATTTAGGGTTGGGGTTTGGGATTAGTTTAAGGTTTAGGGTTAGTTTAGGGTTTAGGGTTTAGGTTTTAGGGTTTGGAGTTTAGGGTTTAGGGTTTGGGATTTTTTAGGGTTTAGTGTTTAGGGTTTAGGGTTTAGTGTTTAGGGTTTAGGGTTTATGGTTTTAGGGTTTTAGGGTTTAGGGTTTAGGTTTTTTTATTATTTAGGTTTTGGGGTTTAGGGTTAGGTTTATGGTTTACATTTTAGGTTTAAGTTTTAGTTTATTATTTAGGGATTAGGGTTTAATATTTTTAGAGAACAAATTGATTCAACATATCTTCTTTTGATTTCATCAACCAAGTACTTGAAGTATACTAAGAGCTAAGCGAGACATAGATAAAAAATGGACATCAATAGAGCAAATAAAAAACTCTAGATAAGTAGAACCATCTCTATTGTAAAGACACAATTCCATAAGCAGTAGATCGGATCAACCACTCTTCAATTTCTCTAGTTGCCATCAGAACTAACCTCACCTCTCGAATAGCATGATCCGCCATCATATCACCGATCTCTACCTCTACCACCACCACGGCTATAAACTCCGTCGCTTCTCCTGCATCCATAACAACCACTGCACCGACCACCACCTCCATATCCACCAACACCTCCAGATTGCCCACCACCACTGTGATAACCTCCTACTTTACCTTCACCTCCACCGCTAGATCTAGACTGAGCCTAGTTGAAGGTGATGTTGCTACTATCAAGGTTCTACCCATTCTTATGGTATAGGGTTAGTTTAGGGTTTAGGGTTTGGGATTTAGGATTTATAGGTTTGTTAGGATTAAGGTTTAGGGTTTAGGGTTTAGGGTTTAGAGTTTTGGGTTTAGCCTTGGGTTTAGGTTTAGGGTTTAGAATTGTACATTTATTTTTAGTTTAGGTTTTGTGGGTTTTAGTTTTTAAGATTTAGGGTTGTAAGTTTAGGGTTAGTGTTTGGGGTTTAGGGTTTAGGGTTAATTTTAGAGTTTAGGGTTTAGGGTTTAGTTTTTTTTTAAAAAAAAAAATTAAAAAAGAGTTTGGGATAATTTCATTTTTTTATTTATTAGTTTATTTTATTTTTTTTATTTTATTTAGTTTATTTTTATTTTATTTATTTTAGTTTATTTATTTTATTTATTTAGGTTTATTATAGTTTATTTTTTAGGTTTAAAATTATTTTTAACTAAGTTTTATTTTTAGGTTTAGGGTTATTTTTTTAGCTTTGGGTTTTAGCTTTTTATTTTAGGTTTATTTTTAGGTTTTATTTTTTTAGTTTAGGTTTAAGTTTATTTTTAAATTATTTTATTTTATTTTGTTTAGTTTTAAGTTTAAGATTAGTTTATTTTAGGTTTAGGTTTAAGTTTTATTTATGTTAGATTAGTTTATTTTAGTTTAGGTTAAGGTTTATTTATTAGTATTTATTATATTTATTTTATTTTTGTTATGTTTAGTTTTTTTTTAGGGTTTAGGTTTTATTTTTTATTTATTTTGTTTATATTTTAGGTTTATTTTTAGTTTTAGGTTTTATTTAGTTTTTATTTTATTTTATTTTAGGTTTATTTTATTTTAAAATTTTATTTATTTAGGTTCATTTATTTTTTTTTATTTTATTTTATTTGGTTTAGTTTAGGTTTTAATTTTATTTAGGTTTAGTTGTTTTTAATTTATTTTATTTTTGTTTTATTTAGTGCAGTTTAAGTTTTAAGTAGTGAGATAGGTTAGGCCTGTGATTTGTGGTTTAGGGTTTAAGTTTAGGGCCTGTGGCCTTTTTGGCCTGGTGGCCCATGACTCAGTGAGGGTTTCAGTGGGGTCAGGTTGTGATAGCCTGTGGTTTAGGATTTAGGGTTTAGGGTCCAGTGGTTGGCCTAGGGTCTGAGTCCGTGGTTAGGGCTCAGTTTAAGTTTAGGGCTCAGGATCAGTGGGTTGGGTTTACAGTTAGTTAAGGATCAGGGTTTGGTTTAGGGTTGTTTAAGGATTTGTGGCTCAGGGTCTGTGGTTTAGAGGGTCAGAGTCAGTTTTGGGTCAGGGTAGGAGTAGGGTTTAGGATTTAGGGTTAGGGTTTAGGGTTTAGGTTGTGATTTTATTTTTTTTATAAGCATGTTTAGTTTATTTAGTTTATTTTATTTAATTTAGTTTATTTTATTTTAGGTTTATTTAATTTAGTGTGTTTTATTAAAGTTTATTTTAGGTTTAGGTTTATTTTTAACCCAGTTTTATTTTTAGGTTTAGGTTTAGGTTTCATTTTATTTTTTTTAGCTTTGGGTTTTAGCTTTTTTATTTTAGGTTTATTTTAGGTTTTATTTTTAGTTTATTTTAGGTTTACTTTTAGTTTATTTTATTTTATTTAGGTTTTTTAGGTTTATTTATTTTAGGTTTAGGTTTAAGTTTTATTTATTTAGTTTTAGGTTAAGGTTTAGTAGTTTATTTAGTTAAGGTTTAGTTTATTTTAGTTTAGGTTAGGTTTATTTTATTTTATTTTATTTTATTTTAAGTTCTTTTTTTTTAGTTTGGGGTTTAGGTTTTATTTTTTTATTTATTTTAGCATTTTATTAGGTTTATTTTTAGGCATAGGTTTTATTTAGTTTTATTTCATTATTTGGTTTATTTTATTTATAATTTTATTTTATTTAGCTTCATTTATTTTTATGTTTTATTTTATTTTATTTTGAGGTTTAGGTTTTTAGTTTATTTAGGTTTAGGTTTTTATTTATTTATTTATTTTAGTTATTATTTACTTTAGGTTTAAGTTTTTAAGTTTTTAGGATTTAGATTTTAAGGTTTAGGGTTTATGGTTTAGGGTTTATGGTTTAGATTTTATTTTGTGGGTTTGGTGGCTCAGTTTTAGGGTTGGGGATTTGTGGTCAGGATTTAGTGCTGGGGCTTTAGTTGTGGTTTTCAGGCTCAGGGGTGGCCTAGGGTTAAGTTTAGTTTAGGTTTTTAGGTTTAGGGCTCAGTGGATTAGAGAGGCTCAGTTAGCTCAGTGGCTCAGGGTTTGATTTAGTTTAGTTGATTTAGTAAGGTTGGTTGGATTTAGGGAGTTTAAGTGTAGTGGGTTGTGGTGTGGATTTGGGTTCAAGATTTGTTTAGGGCAAGTCAGGGTTCAAGATTTTTTATTTTTTTAATAAAGTGAGGTTTATTTAATTTATTTTTTATTTAATTTAGTTTATTTTATTTTAGGTTTATTTATTTTATCTTAGGTTTTTTATTTTAGTTTATTTTTTAGGTTTAGGTTTATGTTTATTTCTTAGTTTAGTTTTATTTTAATTTTAATTTTGAGGTTTAAGTTTTATTTTTAATTTTAGGTTTTAGTAGGTTTATTTTAGGTTTATTTTATTTTATTTTGGTTTAAATTTAGGTTTATTTTAGTATATTTATTTTATTTAGTTTAGGTGTAGTTTATTTTTAGGTTTAGGTTTTGGTTTATTTTATGTTTAGGTTTATTTTATTTTATTTATTTTACATTTATTTTATTTTATTTTTTATTTTTGGATTATTTTTTTTTTTTTAATCTTTTATTTTATTATATTTAAGTTTAATTTTTATTTTTAAAATTTATATTATATTTTACGTTTAGGTTTAGGATTAGGTTTATTTTATTTATTTATTTATTTTATTTAGGATAGGTTTATAATTTATTTTATTTTTATGTTTTATTTATTTTGTTAGGTTTTAGGTTTAGGGTTTAGTTTTGGGTTTGGGGTTTAGGGTTTAGGGTTGTAGGTTTTAGGGTTTAAGGTGGTGGGCTGGGTTGGGTTTAGGATTTTAGGGTTAGGGTTAGGTTTAGGGTAGGATTTAGGGTTTCCATGTCATGAGTAGGTTTAGGGTTTAGGATTAGTTTTAGGTTTAGGCATGAGGTTATGGTTTTTTTATTTTATTATTTTAATTTTAATTTTTAAATTAGTTTAGTTTATTTAGTTTTATTTATTTTAGTTTATTTTAATTTAGATTTTATTTAGTTTAGTTTATTTATTTTAGGTTTTATTTTAGTTTAGGTTTTATTTTAGTTTATTTTTTAGGTTTAGGTTTATGTTTCGATTTATTTTTTAGTTTAGTTTTATTTTAATTTTATTTTTTATGTTTAGATTTTATTTTTTTATTCTTAGGATTAAGTTTAGGTTTTTATATTATTTCTTTTAAGTTTATGTTTTAGGTTTTTAGGTTTAATTTTTTTAGGTTTAGGTTTATTTTTAATTTATTTTATTTTATTTAGGGTTTAGGTTTAGGTTTAGGTTTTATTTATTTTTGTATTGTTTATTTTAGTTTAGGTTTAGGTTTATTTTATATTTATTTTAGGTTTCGATTTTTTTTTTAGTTTAGGGTTCAGGTTTTATAGTTTATATATGTTGAGGTTTTATGTTTAGGTTTATTTTATTTTAGCTTTAGGTTTTATTTATTTTTGTATTGTTTATTTTAGTTTAGGTTTAAGTTTATTTTATTTTTATTTTAGGTTTAGATTTTTTTTTTTATGGTTCAGATTTTATAGTTTATTTATTTTGAGGTTTTATGTTTAGGTTTATTTTAGGTTTGTTTTATTTATTTATTATTTTATTTTATTTTAGGTTTAGTTTTATTTTGTTTAGGTTTTTTATTTTTAGTTAAGTTTAGGTTTTAATTATTTTATTTTAGTTTAGTTTTATTTTTATTTATTTTATTTTATTTTCTTTTTTTTTTAGGTTTAGGTTTATTGTTGTGGTTTGGGGTTTAGGGATTGTTTAGGGTTTTTTTTGGGCTAGGTTTTTTCTTATTTTACTTTAATTTAATTAATTTATTTATTTTTAATTAAGTAAACTGGTAGGTTTAAGTTTATTTAGTTTATTTTTTACTTATTTTAGTTTATTTTATTTTTATTCTTATTAGGTTTATTTTAGTTTTATTTAGTTTATTTTATTTATTTTAGGTTTGTTTATTTTAGTTTATTTTTAGGTTAAGGTTTAGGTTTATGTTTATTTTTGTTTAGTTTTATTTTATTTTATTTTAAGGTTTAGGTTTTATTTTTATTTTTTATTTTAAAGTTAGGTTTAGGTTTTTATTTTATTTTTTTTAGGTTTAGGTTTTAGGTTTATTTTAAATTTTATTTTTAGTTTAGGTTTAGGTTTATTTTAGTTTACTATATTTTATTAAGGGTTTAAGTTTAGGTTTAGGTTTTATTTATTTATTTATATTATTTTCCTTAGGTTTAGGTTTATTTTAATTTTATTTTAGGTTTAGGTTTGTGTTTAGTTTAGGGTTTAGGTTTTATTGTTTATATATGTTTAGGAGGTAGTTTTAGGTTTATTTTTTTTTTATTTTAGCTTTATTTTATTTTATTTTATGTTTATTTTATTTTATTTTAGGTTTAGTTTTATTTTATCCAGGTTTTTACTTTTAGTTTAGTTTTATTTTTATTTTGATCTCTTTAGGTTTAGGTTTAGGTCACTTTAGGTTTAGCAGGTTTTATTTTATTTGGGCTTAGGTTTTTATTTATTTTATTTTGTGGTTTTTAGCTTTTTTTTAGGGTTTAGTGGTTATTAGGGTTTAGGGTTTAGGGTTTAGGGTTTAGAGTTTAGGTTTTAGGGTTTAGGGTTTAGGGTTTAGGGTTTTAGGGTTTGTGGGTTTAGGTTTTGTGTCTAGGGTTTAGGTTTTAGTTTAGGTTTAGGGTTTTGTTTTTCTTAATAGAGAATAAATTCAGGCTCAACACTTCTTCCTTTTGATTTCATCAACCAAGTAACACACCAAGCTTTCTATGACACAAGTGATGACATAGATAAAAAAGGACCATGCATAGACCAAATCAAAAACCCTAGATAACTAGAACTATCTCTACTTTAAAGACAGTTCCATAAGTAGTATATTGGATCAACCGTCCTTTAATTTTTCTAGTTCCCATCAGAACCAACCTAACCTCTCGAGTAGCGAGATCCACCATAATATCCCCGATCTCTCCCTCCGCCAATAACATGGCTATAACCTCCGTCTCTCCACCGGCCTCCATAACCACCACTACTTCGATCATCGCCTCCAAATCCATCAGAAACTCCAGATCCCCCACCACCACTATGATAACCGCCGCCTCCGCCTTTGCCTCCACCGCTAGAACTAGATTGAGCCTAATTGACAATGATTTTCAGACTATCAAGGTTCTACCAATTCTGAGGGTTTAGGTTTAGGTTTAGGTTTATCAGTTTTAGGGTTTAGATCTATTTTTTAATTTGTTTAGTTACTTAAATTTAAGTTCTGTTTTGGGTTTAGGTTTATGGTTTAGGTTTTAGGTTTAGGATTTTAAGGTTTTATAGAGTTATAGGTTTAGGGTTTAGGTTTTTTTTTAAAAAAATAATTAATTAAACAGTATGTTTAGGATTATTTAGTTTATTTTTATTTATTTTAATTTATTATTTAGTTTTATTTATTTTAGTTTATGTTTTTTATTTTAGTTTATTTTGTAGGTTTAGGTTTATTTTATGTTTATTTTTTTAGTTTAGTTTTTTTTTTTTATGTTTCAATTTATTTTTATTTATATGTTTAGGTTTAGGTTTTATTTTATTTATTTAGGTTTACGTTTAGGTTTTTATTTTAGGTATATTTTGGTTTATTTTAGGTTTTATTTTTCATTTTAGGTTTAGGTTTATTTTTACTTTATTTTATTTTATTTAGTTTAAGGTTTAGTTTTATTTTATTTTTTTTTTTAGTTTCTTTAATTTAGGTTTAGGTTTATTTTATTTTATTTTGTCTAAGTTTTAAGTTTTTTTTTTTAGTTTTGGGTTTAGGATTTTTAGGTTTATTTTTAGGTTTAGGTTTTATTTTATTTTATTTTAGTTTAAATTTATTTTTTTATTTTACATTTTGTTTTATTTTATTTAGGTTTTATTTTAGGTTTATTTTATTTTTTATTTTAGGTTTTATTTATTTTATTTTTTTAGTTTTAGTTTTTTATTTTATTTTATTTTGAGATTTAGGTTTAGGGTTAGGTTTAGCTAGGTTTGTATAGTATTTTATTTTATTTAGCATAAGTTTATTTATTTATGTTATTTTAAGTTTATTTAGTTTAAGTTTAGGTTTTAGGTTTATGGTTTTTAGGGTTTAGGGTTTAGGGTTCAAGTTTGGTAGGGTTTAGGGTCATGTTTTAGGGTTTAGGCTTTAGAGTCAGGCTTTAGGGTTGAGGTTTATGAGTTAGAATTTTCCTGTGGTTAGGGTTTACCAAGGGTCAGGTTTAGGTTTTGTCAGTTAGGGTTTAGATTTTGGTAGGGTTAGATTTTAGGGTTTGGTTAGGGTTTCATTTATTATTTATTTTTTTAAATTATTTTTTTTTTAAATAAACAAACCCGGTAGTTTAGTTTATCATAAGGGTTTAGTGTGTTGGGTTAGGGTCAGGGTCAGGGTAGGATTTAGTTATGGTTTTCCTCAGCCCCAGCTGGAGTTTAGGGTTTAGGTAGGGTTTAGGAGGGGGGTGGTCAGTTTAGAGTCAGTTAGGAGGGTCAGGTTGAGTTTAGGGAGTGATAGGGTTTAGCTCAGGTTTAGGGGTTTAGGTTTGGGTGGGTTAAGATTTAGGTTTAGGATTTAGGTTTGGCTTTAGTTTAGTTTAGGTTAGTTATTTTTATTTATTTATTTTATTTTATTCTTTCTTTAGGTTTATTTATTATGAGTTTAGGGATAGTTTAGGTTTGGTTTAAAAGTTTTTATTTTACTTTAATTTAAATAATTTTTTTAAATTAAGTAAACCCAGATAGTTTATTTAGTTTATTTTTACTTATTTTTATTTTATTTTATTCTTATTAGGTTTATTTTAATTTTATTTAGTTTATTTTATTTTTTTTAGGTTTGTTTATTTTAGTTTATTTTTTTAGGTTAAGGTTTAGGTTTTGTTTATTTTTGTTTATTTTTATTTTATTTTATTTTTTAGGTTTAGGTTTTATTTTTTATTTTTTTATTTTTAGAGTTAGGTTTAGGTTTTTATTTTATTTTTTTAGGTTAAGGTTTTAGGTTTATTTTTAAATTTTAATTTTTATTTTAGGTTTATGTTTATTTTTAGTTTATTATATTTTATTTAGGGTTTAGGTTTAGGTTTAGGTTTTATTTATTTTTTTATATTATTTTTCCTTAGTTTTAGGTTAATTTTATTTTTATTTTAGGTTTAGGTTTTGTTTTTTTATTTTAAGGTTTAGGTTTATTTATTTATGTTTAGGAGTTAGTTTTAGGTTAATTTTTTTAGGTTTAGGTTTTATTTAGTTTTATTTTATATTTATTTTATGTTTATTTTATTTTATTTTAGGTTTAGTTTTATTTTATGTAGGTTTTTTACTTTAGTTTATTTTATTTTTATTTTGATTTCTTTTTAGGTTTAGGTTTAGGTTTCACTTTAGGTTTTAGCTTAGGTTTTTATTTTATTTTAGTTTAGCTTTTTTTATTTAATTTATTTTATTATTTAAGTTTTTAGCTTTTTAGGGTTTAGGGTTAGAAAGGTTTGGGTTTAGGGTTTAGGGTTTAGGGTTTGGGGTTTAGGGTTTAGATTTTAGGGTTTAGAGTTTAGGTTTTAGGGATTAGTGTTTAGGTTATTTTAGGTTTTAGGGTTTAGGGTTTAGGGTTTAGGGTTTAGGGTTTAGGGTTTTTAGATTTAGGGTTTAGGCTTGTGGGTTTAGGTTTCAGGTCTATGGTTCAGGTTTTAGTTTAGGGTATAGGGTTTTTGGATTTTTTTTAATAGAGAATAAATTCAAGTTCAACATTTCTTCCTTTTGATTTCATCAACCATGTAACACACCAAGCTTTCTATGACACAAGTGATGACATAGATCAAAAAAGAGCACACATAGAGCAAATCCAAAACCCTAGATAACTAGAACTATCTCTACTTTAAAGACATATTTCAATAAGCAATATATTGGATCTGTCGTTCTTCAATTTTTTCAAGTTCCCATTAGAACCAACCTAACCTCTCAGTAGCGGATCCACCATCATATACCCGATCTCTCCTCTCCGACACCACTGGTTGTAACCTCCATCTCTCCTCCGGCCTCCATAACCACCACTACTTTGACCACCACCTCCATATCCACTTGAAATTCCAGATACCCCACCACCACTATGATAACCACCGCCTCCACCTTCGCCTCCACCTTCTCCTCCACCGCTAGATCTAGATTGAGCCTAATTGACGGTGATTTGCATACTGTCAAGGTTCTACCCATTCTGAGGGTTTAGGTTTAGGTTTAGTAGGTTTTAGGGTTTAGGTTTATTTTTTAATTTGTTTAGTTACTTAAGTTTATGTTCAAGGTTTGGGGTTTAGGGTTTAGGGTTTAGGGTTTAGGGTTTATTCTTTTAGGGTTTAGGGTTTAGGGTTTAGGGTTTAGGGTTTAGGGTTTGGGGTTTAGGGTTTGGGGTTTTTAAGGGTTTATGGTTTAGGGTTGTAGGTTTACTGTTGTACGTTTAGGGTTTAAGGTTTTTTTAAAAAAAATTAAGTAAACTAGTAGGTTTAGGATTATTTAGTTTGATTTTATTTATTTTAGTTTTAGGTTTTATTTTTTATTTTTTTATTTTTAGGTTTTAATTTTAGTTTTATTTTAGGTTAAGGTTTAGGTTTTATTTTATTTATTTAGGTTTTATTTTAGGTATATTTTTGGTTTATTTTAGGTTTTATTTTTTTAGTTTTTTTTAGGTTTTCTTTATTTTATTTTATTTAGGTTAAGGTTTAAGTTTATTTTTGGTTTAGGTTTAAGTTTTATTTATTTTACTTTAGGTTTAGGTTTATTTTATTTTGCTTATCTTAGGTTTAAGTTTTTTTTTAGTTTAGGGTTTAGGGTTTTGGGTCCAATTTTAAGGTTTAGGTCTTTTATTATAGGTTTATTTTATTTTAGTTTCTTTTGGTTTTTATTTATTTTATTTTTTTTAGTTTTAAGTTTTATTTTATCTTATTTTGAGATTTAGGTTTAGGGTTCAGGTTTGTATATATTTTATTTTTTTTGGTATAGGTTTATTTATTTATGTTGTTTTATTTTATTTAATTTAAGTTAGGTTTAGGTTTTAGGGTTTAGGGTTTAGTTCTGTTTCAAGTTCACGGTGAGTTTAGGGTTTAGGGTTTAGGGTCAGTTTAGGGTTTAGGGTTTAGGGTCAGTTTAGGGTTTAGAGTTTATGAGTTAGAGTTTTAGGTTTAGGGTTTAGTATAGAATTTGAGTTTTAGGGTTTAGGGTTTAAGGTTGTAGGTTTAGGGTTTTTTTATTTTAAATTTTTAATTTTTTTAAATTTAAACCGGTAGGTTTAGCCATTTACTTTACTTAGTTTATTTTTTATTTATTTGAGTTTATTTTTTTTATTTTAATTTGCTTTATTTTTTATTTAGGTTTATTTTTATTTTTATTTAGTTTAGTTTATTTATTTTATGTTTTTTTATTTTTGTTTTTTTTAGGATTAGGTTTTGGTTTAGATTTATTTTTTTAGTTTTATTTTTATTTTATTTTTATAGGTTTAGGTTTTAGATTTTTATTTTAGATATTATTTTTTTAGTTTAGGTTTAAGTTTCTTTTATTTGGTCTATGTTTAGGTTTAGGTTTACTTTGTTTTAGGTTTAGGTTTAGGTTTTATTTATTTTTTGTTTAGTTTATTTTAGTTTAGGTTTAGGTTTATTTTATTTTATTTTAGGTTTAGGTGTTTTTTTTGTTTAGGGTTTAGGTTTTACTTTTATTGATTTCAAGTTTATTTTATGCTTAGGGTTTATTTAGTTTTATTTGATTTTATTTTAGGTTATTTTATTTTTATTTTAGGTTTAGTTTTTATTTTATTCTGGTTTTTTATTTTTTTAGTTTAGTTTAGCATTTTTTATTTAAATTTTATTTTTAATTTTATTTTCTTTAAGGTATAGGTTTAGGTTTTAGCTTAGGTTTTTATTTTATTTTATTTTGTTATTTTTTTAAGTTTAGGCTTTTTGTTTATTTTTTTTAGGTTTTTAATTAGTTTAAGTTTAGTTTTATGCTAGGTTTTAGGTTTAGGGATTAGTTTAGGTTATGAGGTTTAGGGTTGGTTTGGAATTTAGGGTGGTTTATTGTTGGTTTATGGTTTAGGGTTTTTTTAGGGTTTAGGGTTTAGGGTTTAGGGTTTAGGATTTAGGGTTTAGGGTTTAGGGTTTAGGTTTAGGTTTGAGTGTTTAGGTTTAGGTCGTTTTTAGTTTAGGATTTTAGTTTTTTTTATTTTAACAGAGAACAAATTCAAATTCAGCATTTCTTTTTTTTTATTTCATCAACCAAGTAACACCCCAAGTTTTGTATGAAAGAAGCGGTGACAAAGATAAAAAAATGAGAACATGTAGAGCAAATGAAAGACATTATTCCTTGAGCAGTAGATCGGATTGGCCATTCTTCAGTTTCTCCAGTTCCCATCAGAACCACTCTGGCCTCTCGAGTAGCGGGATCCACCATCAGATCCCCGATCTCTCCCTCCACCGCCACCACGGCTATAAACTCTATCGCTCTTCCCACCTCCATAACCACCACTGCTCCGACCACCTCCTCCTTATCTACCAGCACCTCCAGATCCCCCGCCACCACTGTGATAATCGCCTTCACCTCCACTGACAGAACTAGACTGAGCTTGGTTGACGGTGATGTTCTTGCCGTCGAGGTTTTGCCCATTCTTAGGGTTTAGGTATAAGTTTATGTTTATAAGGTTTTAGGGTTTAGGTTTATTTTAATTTATTTAGTTACTTTAAGTTTAGGATTAGACTTTAGGTTTAGATTTAGTGTTTAGGGTTTTTTAGGTTTAAGGTTTAGTGTTAGTGTTTAGGGTTTGAGTGTAGGGTTTAGGGTTTTATGCTTTTAGGTTTTTAGGGTTTGTTTAGGATATAAGGTTTAGGGTTTTAATGATTTTTTGTAGGTTTAGTGTTGTAGGTTTAGGGTTTAGGGTTTAGATAATTTTTAAAATAAAAAATTAAGTAAACCAGGTTTAGTTTATTTAGTTTAATTTTTATTTATTTATTTTTAATTTTATTTAGATTTTATTTTATTTCATTTAATTTAATTATTTTAGTTTTTTATTTTAGTTAACTTTTAGGTTTACTTTAGGTTTGTGTTTACTTTGGTTGAGTTTTATTTTTTATTTTTAGGTTTAGGTTTTATTTTTATTTTTTATGTTTAGGTTTAGGTTTTATTTTATTTTGTTAGGTTTAGGTTTAGGTTTTATTTTAGGTTTATTTTAGGTTTTATTTTTTAGTTTAGATTTAGATTTATTTTATTTATTTTATTTTATTTAGTTTAGGTTAGGTTTAGGTTTAGTTTATGTTTGGTTTATTTAGGTTTTATTTATTTTAGTTTAAGTTTAGGTTTATTATATTTTATTATTTTTTATTTTAGGTTTAGTTTTTTTTAAGGATTAAGTTTTATTTTTTTATTAGTTTTACTCTATGTTAATTTTTTGGGTTTAGGTTTTCCTTTAATTTTTTATTTTATTTTATTTTAGGTTTACTTTTTTTATTTTAAGTTTAGTTTTTTATTTTATTAAGTTTTTATACTTAGGTTTATTTTATTTTTTAAATTTAGTTTAGGTTTTCATATTTTTATTTTATTTTATTTTATTTTTATTTTATTTTATTTCAGTTTAGGTTTAGTTTTAGTTTAGGTTTTATTTTATTTTTTTTATTTTATCCTGGTCAGGATTTTCTTAAGTTTTATTTAGTTTAGGTTTAGATTTTGAGGTTTTAGGGTTTAGGATTTATGGGTTTAGGTTTTTAAGGTAGGTTTTAGGGTTTAGGGTCACGGTTAGGATTTAAGGTGTATGGTTTAGTGTTGTGCCATGGGCTTTAGAGTTTTTTGTTTAAAGTTTAGGGTTTATTTAGGGTTATTTTAAAGTTTAGGATTTAGGTTTAGAGTTTAGGGTTTAGTTGTAGATTAGGGTTATATTTTTATTTTTTATTATCTTATTTCTTCTAAATTAAGTAAATTGGTAGGTTTTGTTTATTTAGATTATTTTATTTTATTTCAATTTATTTTTTTATTTAGTTTAGTTTATTTATTTTAGGTTTATTTATTGTATTTTATTTTTTTATTTTAGTTAATTTCTTATTTTAGGTTTTGGTCTTTTAGTTTAACTTTATTTTTAGTATTATTTTATTTTTAGGTTTATGTTTTATTTTTATATTTAGGTTTATGTTTATTTATTTTAATATTTTAGGTTTTAGGTTTTATTTTAGATTTATTTTAGGTTTAATTTTTAGTTTAGGTTTAGGTTTACACTATATTTTATTTTATTTTGGGTTTAGGTTTTTATTTTATTTATTTTAGTTTAGGTTTTGGTCTATTTTATTTTATTTTATGTTTATTTTTTTTATTTTTTTTTTTAGGTTTGGTTTTATTTAGTTATTCTTTTATTTTAGGATTATATTATTATTATTTTAGGTTTATTTTTTATTTTATTTAGGTTTTTAGTTTAGTTTAGGTTTTTATTTATTTTAATTTTAGTTTAGTTTTATTTTTTTATGTTATTTTCTTTTAGGTTTAGGTTTAGGCTTAGGTTTAGGTTTTATTTTATTTTATTTTATTTAGGTGGCTTTCTATTTATTTTATTTTTGGTTTTATATAGTTTAGGTTTAGGTTTTAGGTTTTAGGTTTTAGGGTTTAGGGTTTGAACCTTGTAGGTTAGGGTTTAGGGTTTAAGGTTTAGGGTTTTAGATTTGTGGTTTAGGTTATAGGTTGGGTTTAGTTTTAGGGTTTAGGGTTTAGGGTTTAGGGTTTAGGGTTTAGGGTCTACGATTGTAGGTTTAAGGTTTAGGTTTTTTTATTTTGATTTTCTTTATTTTTATTTATTTTATTCTTTTCAAATTAAGTAAACTAGTAAGTTTAGGTTTACTTAGTTTATTTTAATTTATTTTAGTTTATTTTATTTATTTTAGTTTATTTCATTTTTTTATTTTATTTTGGTTTATTTTATTTTATCTAATCTAGTATATTAATTTTAGGTTTATTTATTTTTTGTTTATTTTTAGGTTTATGTTTAAGTTTAGGTTCATTTTTAGTATAGCTTTATTTTTTATTTTTATTTAGGTTTAGGTTTTATTTTGTATTTTTAGGTTTTAGTTTAGGTTTTTATTTTATTTTATTAAGTATAGGTTTAGGTTTAAGTTTAGTATATTTTAGGTTTAGGTTTAGGTTTTATTTAATTTAGTTTAGTTTATTTTAGTCTATATTTAAGTTTATTTTTTTTTATTTTTTGGTTTAAGTTTTTTTTAAGTTTAGGGTTTTGGTTTTGTTTTTTATTTTGTTTTAAGTATGATTTTTAGGTCTATTTTATATGTTTAGGTTTTTATTTAATTTTTATTTAATTTTACTTTAGGTTTATTATATTTTTTATTTCAAGTTTAGTTTTTATTTTATTTAGGTTTTTTGTTTTTTTAATTAGTTTAGGTTTTTATTTATTTTATTTTAGTTTAGTTTTTATTTTTAATTTTATTTTCTTTTTAGGTTTAGGTTTAGTTTTAAGATTCAGTTATGTTTCTATTTTATTTTATTTTTTTATTTTATTTTGGTTTAGGTTTTGTTATTTATTTTACTTTTAGGTTTTATTAAGTTTTGGTTTAGGTTTTAGCTTTTTTGGGCTTAGTTGTAGATTCTTATTTTAGGTTTTTTTTTACTTTTGGTTAATTTTAGTTTATTTTATTTTATTTAGTGAAGGGTTTAGATGTAGTTTATTTTAGGTTTAGGTTTAGGATTTATTTATTTTAGTTTAATTTATTTTAGTTTTTGTTTATCTTTATTTTATTTTGTTCATTTTATTTTTATTTTTGGTTAAGTTTTTATTTTTAGTTTAGATTTGCATTTTCTTTTTATTTATCTTTAGGTTATATTTTTTAGGTTTAAGATTTTTTAGTTTTTATTTTATCATAGTTTAGGTTTATTTTATTTTTATTTTACATTTAGTTTTTATTTAATTTAGGTTTTTATTTTAGGTTTATTTTATTTTTTAGTTTAGTTTAGGTTTTTATTTATTTTATTTTAGTGTAATTTTATTATTTTATTTATTTTATTTTTGGCTTAGGTTTAGGTATGTTTATGTTTTAGAGATTTTATTTTATTTTATTTATTATTTATTTTTTAGGTTTTATTTATTTATTTTATTTTATATTTTAGTTTAGGTTTAGGTTTGGTTTTAAGGTTCCTGTGTCCAGGCAGGTTAGGGTCTTCAGGTTTAGGGTTTGGGGTTTAGGGTTGTAGGTCAGGTTTAGGCTCAGGGTCAGGGCCAGTGGTTTTAGGTAAGGTTTAGTGGTTTTAGGTGTTTGGGTTTAGTTTTGGGCCTAGGGTTTAGGTTTGTGGTTTAGGGTTTTGTTGGGTTTAGGCTAGGCTCAGCTTGGGTTGTTTAGTTTGGTTTTTTTTAACAGAGAACAAATCGATTCATCATTTCTTCTTTTATTTATTTAATTTGATTTTTTTTTCAGTTTATTTTATTTTACATTTTATTTATGTTTATTTTTTATTTTTTTTGTTTAGTTCATTTAGTTTATGTTTATTTATTTTAGTTTAGATGTTTCATTTTGTTTATTTTTAGGTTTAGGTTAAGGTTTTAGGTTTATTTTGTAGAGTTTTACTTTTATTTTATTTTAGGTTTAGGTTTAGGTTTAAGATTGTAAGTTTAGGGTTTAGGGTTTTTGAAAAATCAAACCAAGAGGTTTAAGTTTATTTAGTTTATTTTTTTTTTTATTTTAGTTTTATATTTTATATTTATTTTTTTTGTTGATTTTATTGATTTATTTTAGTTTAGGTTTTATCTTTATTTTTTGGTAGGTTTAGGTTTATGTTTATTTTTAGTTTAGTTTTATTTTATTTTTTAGGTTTAAATTATTTTTTAGTTTTAGGTTATTTTATCTTATCTTTATTTTATTATTATCTTATTTTATTTTTAGGTTTATTAGATCTTAGCTTTTAATTTATTTTCTTTTATCTTTATCTTTAGGTTTTTTATTTATCTTAATATTAGGTTTATTTAGTTTAGGCTCTAGGTTTTTATTTTACAACATTTCAGTTTTAGGATTTTAAAGTCAGGATCTTAAGGTTTAGGGTTTAGGGTCAGGTCAGTTTAGGCCTAGTGTTTAGTGTTTGGCTTTAGGGTCCATAGTTTGGCCGGGGTTTAGGTAGGTCCATAGTTTTAGGTTTTAGGATCTCAGTGGCTGGCCTGTGGCTCAGGTGGGGTTTGGGTGGGTAGAAGCCAGTCAGTTTAGTAGATTAGTGAGGGTTTAGGGTTTAGGTTTAAGTGGTTTAGCATTTAGGGTTTAGGTTAGCAGGGTTGGGGTTAGTTTAGAGGTGGTGGTTGGTAGACTTTAGAGTAGGTTTGGGTTTAGGTTTAGTAAGTTTATTGTTTAAGGTTTAGGGGTACTGGGTTTGAGTTTAGGTTATATGGTTTAAAGATTAGGGTTTTTGGGTTTGGGTTTAGGGTTAGGGTTAGGGTTTAGGGTTTAGGGTTTAGGGTTTTTATTTTTTGTTAGGAAAATGAGGGAAATTTTATTGCCACAAAGAAAAGGTACAAAATCCTTAAAGAGATTAAATCTCTAAGCTAATGCTCAAAGAGATACAATAAGTCTTAAAGAGATAAACTCCCTTACTATTACATTAATCAAGGAAAGAAAGCAAAGAAAAGCAGCCAAATAAACAACAAAAGAAAATCCATGTAAGCAACAACCAACTTCATCATGCATAAAGATCCACCTAAAAGAGGCTTCCAGCCTATAAAAGAAATCTACAACATACTTTTGAAAGGATGAGTACAATTAATCATGCATAAAGAGTAAGAGAAGATAAAAGGAGTAAAGTAAAGAAAAGGCGCAAGCTCAGTTAGAATCATCTCAAGGATCAAGACGGTCACACTTACATATAGCGCTACCAGCCAAAAGAAGCAAGAGTGGGAAACATCAAGGCCATCATTGCCAGCATACCTTGTGTCATACATAATCCAAAGACGATCCTCCCGCAAGCCTGCAAAATCATCAAAACAGCAAATATAGCAGCCAACCACCAATCCACCGAACATTCAAGCTTAAAAGATAGGTGGTTAAGCAACCGGATAGTAAGAAGGAGCACTGAGGCACCACCAAATGAGAATAACCAATTCAAGATGAGAAAACATCATGATATGGGTAACAAAGACTAAAAAGAGAGATAAGAGCAAAATGAAGACCATAAGTTTAGATCCTCCAGCCACCAAACAGAAAAATCTAGCCTAACAGCAAGAAGGGTGGGGAGCAAAGCTGCCATCCCAATAGGAATAGGGTGTTCTTCTATAGACAAGAGAGATGAGACTAAGCAAAAGGAAACCAGAAGAAAACAATCATAGAAAGACAACAAGTAATTTCCTATAGCAGTCACCAAAGGAGCAGAAAAAAATAGCCAAGATAGCCACTCCTCCAACTAGTCCAGCTAGCCAAAACAAATAGTCCAAACAACTATCCAACTAATCCTCCTAGTGAACCACCTCAATAGAAGAAGATCCAAGTCATCAAACCCAAAACATCAGATATCAAGACCAACAACAACCATCAAGCTAAGCATCCAAAATAAATGAGAAGGGAAGAAAAACAATACCCTTCAAACCCAATCAAGGCAAAAGAAAAACCAATCCAGAAAAGTAGAAAAACTAGCCAAAGATAGAAAGATACATAGCCCAATAAGACATATAACAAGCCAAATAACAAAAATAGCTCAAGAAAGGCACAACAATAAAAAACAAGTAGCCAAGGCCCAATAACAGCCATATAGCAGCGGTCAACCCTCCATTTCAAAACAATACCCAAACCCAAAGCCTCAATATTACAAGAGGAGGTCCAACCCATAACCAAAAAATTCCATCCAGAAATAGTCCCAACAACCACCAAACCCCAATCAATAAACAGCTAGCCAACCACCTCCACCATGCCAAAAAAAAACAAGAGATAAACCACCCAAAATAACCAACCAACCAAACCAAATAGCAAAAATTGCCAGCCAACCTAAGTAGCCAACCAAACCACATAGTCCACCACCACAGCAGATGGTATAATAGATATGTAGGGAGGCTAGAAAAGAGGTAAAACCCATATAGAAGGAAATTCCTACACCAGCCAATGTCTAACCTAGAAGAAAAAATTGGAAATAGCCAAGGGAAAATTTTGATAAAATCAAGCTAGACAGTTACTAATCACCAAGCAGAAAAAACCAAAACACCCCAGGTTGCACTAATAAAAACCATATGGGAGAAAAAACTAGGCCAGAAAAAAAAAAAAAAATTGAAGAGGGAAAATTTGAAGTTGACCACAATCCAAAGATGGTTTAACAATGCCAAAAAAAAACAAAGATCATCAAAAAAAGGATAAAACCAATCAAAGAAATTATAATCTGACATAAGGCAATCTAGTATTATCCATATTAACCAAACCTCTTAATAATTTAGGCAAAGTTTGGTTGTCAAATAAAGTGAACTCAGTCAAGTAGACACCCCTTCATAAAGGATGTAAATAATTTAAAAGAAACTTGAGAAAGCAGAACTTTAGTATGATTAAGAAGATAAAATAATTCAGCATTCCCATTTTTATTGGAATTAAGGAAATCAAAAAGCAAGAGAGCATGAACTTCAATCCAGATGTTGAAGAAACCTCTATTCAAACAAATATCAATTGCTTTATTAATAACCATAAGCTCAGCAAAGAGAACATAATAGGCTTTGAGAGGGTGGGCAAAAGCACAAATGATAGTACCTTTAGAATCTCTAAGGATACCACCATAGCCATATTTATTGGAAGTAATAGAACCATCAGTATTAACTTTAATCACATTGTCTTTATGTTTGATCTAATAGATAATTCTAGCACCTTTATGAGGGTCAAGATCATGCAAAATGATACCCACTTTTTTAGACGCAAATTTGTAACCTTAAAATGAATGTTACTAATAAGACTGTCATTAAATAGAGCATGAATTTTTTCTTTAGTTCTAGCCAGGATCCTTTTATGGTTCATAGGAATACCACAATATTTAGCATCATACACATCCATCTAGATGAACCAAATAAGGGTAATAGCAATTAAAACTTTTATATGACTTTTCACGGTGTTTTTTAAAGGCTTCAACAAGTTGCTATAAAAACAGAGAGCCATGAAAATAGTTGGTATTAAATAAATCATCAGACCAAAACCATAATTTAGAAGCATTAGCACCATTGATAAAGACATGATTTACATTTTCAATATGAAAGCAGCAATAGCACTTTGAAGGCAAACAAAACCCTTTAGTCTAGAGCAAAGAGTCCATAGGAATATAGTTATTCAAAATCATCCAAGCTAAAACTGAATAAGAAATGGGAATGATATTGTTCCAAAGTTTAATAAAAACATTAGAAGGTTGAAGTTTATCTCTAATAAAGTTCCAAACCTCTTTAAGAGCAAAATCACCATTATGAGAAAGTTTAAAAAGAATTTGATCAGGTTTGCTAGAAGTAACAGGATTATTTTTAGTGTTGTCAAAAAGAGAAGTAGGGATATAGTTATCAAGTTTGTTTTCATTCTAATTATTATTAAGCCAAAAATAATTAACTTTGATAGCAGTAGTAGAGTGCGTACATAATTGGGTGTCAATCGAACCATTGTCAATCTAATTGTCTTGCCAAAAGAAAGAAGATCCCGACTGGATACCCCAAGAAATTAATGATTTAGAAACCCATTTATTGGGACAAAGCCTTTTCCAAACAGTCACCAATTTTGTAAGCACAGTTAAGAGGGTGTTTACCTTGACAAAATTTTTCATCATAAAATTAGCCTGAAGGCTATCATTCTTTCTAAAATTTCAGCAAGGTTTACGAGAGAAAGTGGTGATAGCTTCACAGATAGGTTTTCAACCAAGAGCACCTTAACCTAAATAATCAAAACATTTATGCGAAGATGTCTAATACATTCTTTTGATAGAATTATTAGAGCCCCAAAAAAATTTGTTAAGAAAACGATCAATTTTGATAAGAGTAGCATTAGTGGGAATAATGGTTTGAATCAAATAAAGATGCATAGAGTTGAGAGTTCTTTTAAGGATAATGAGCCTACCACCAAAGAATAGTAAATGAAATTCCCAAACATATATTTTAATTGAAATTTTTTGAATTTTCTCATCAAAGAGATGGGAACATTTCAGGCATTTAAAGAGTGGAGCACCCAAGTACTTAAGAGGTAAGTGTTGATGTTTAAAATTTATGATATGAAGGATTTGATTGATAATATTATTTGAGATGTTAGAGTTCATGATAAAATAGTTTTACTTATCATTGATCGAAAGGCCACTTTCTCTACAAAATTTATTTAAAAAATTCTTAAGATGGTCGATGTGATGAATGAAAGCATTGTAGAAAATGATGAAATTGTCAGCAAAAATTAGCTGGGAAACAGGGAGACCACCAAGGGCTCTGTAGTGTACTAGGATTATTTAAGAATAAGTCATTGATGCTCTTAGATATGTACTCAACAGTAATAATAAATAAATTTTGAGGTAAGGTATCCCCTTGTCTTAAGCCATGAAAGAGGGAAAGAAGCACAAAGCTTCCTCATTAAACAAAATTGAAAACAAGGCATTATTGATACAATTTTTAATGAGAAAAATAATTTTTTTAGAAAACCCAAATAAATCTAGAATATGGTAAAGGAAATTCCAAGAGATATTATCAAAGGCTTTGGTAATATCAAGTTTGAAAAGAATGTGGCCTCTTCTATTCTTGGTGTCAAGATCGTGAATTAATTCTTGGGAAAGTAAAATATTATTAGAAATAGATATACCTCTAACAAAACTAGTTTGGTTGAGAGAGATAAGTCTATTAAGTAAAGGATTAAGTCTGGAGGTAAGGATTTTGGATATCAGCTTATTGAAGATAGTGCAAAGACTAATAGGTCTACAATCACACAAATAATCTGGTTTATCTTTCTTTGGAATGAGAATGATAGAAGTACTAAAAAATATCTGGGAAAAGGATTACCATTAAAAAAAATCAATCATAGCCTCAATCAAATCATTTTAATGATAAACCAATATTTCAAAAATTGAGTAGTGAAACCCTCAGGACCAGCAATAGAATCAGTGTTCATGCTATTAAGAACTTTAAGAATTTCCTCTTCATTAGGCACCAAGGTAACCAAATCATTATCATTATTATTTATAATACAAGGAATTAGTTGAGAATTAGAAATAGCTTCATAAGAGCAATTCTTATTAAGCTTATTTCTAAAGTAATTAATGGTCGAATCCCTAATCTCATTATTCTCCAAAATCCAATCTCCATTATCATTTAAAATTTTTAGAATATTATTGAAAGCTCTTATTTTGTTAAACAAAGCATGGAAATATCTAGTATTCCTGTCATCAACCATAATATGTTTACTAGCCACTTTTTTGGTGCTAGTAAGTCTCTTCCATGTTTTGAAATTGGCAAGCTTATCTTTAAACGGTCAAATCAATAAGCTTTGAAGGGCGAGACATAATAGACACTTAAAGGTAATAAACCAAATTTTCCATGTCTTTAATATTAGAAAAATGGCTTTTAAAATAATGCTTGTTCCACCAACCCAAATTTTGTTTAAGTCTTTTAAGTCCAAACCATAGTCTATTCATCCCCGTAATTAAATTATTAGGATGTAATTAGGCTTTCCACTTCTTAGCTACAACAACAAAGAAATCAATATGCTGAATCCACATGTTGTGAAATCTAAAAGGAGAGGAGTTTTTTAATCTATTATAATTATTTTTAATAGAAACAAGAAAAGGAGCATGATCAGACAAGGTTATGCTTAAGTGATCAATAGAAGTAGTAGCCCATTGGGTTATCTAATGAGCATTAAAAAAAAATCTTGTCCAACCTTTGCCAAAATCTAGAGTTTTGCGAAGTGTAGTTAGAGTCCTTAATACCAATATAATTCAAACTACAATTAAGGATCATATTGAAAAATTCTTCCATGGAATGAATATTGGGAGAGCAACCACCACTCCGTTTAGAAGAAAATAAAATAGTGTTGAAATCACCCCCCACAAACCAAGGTTTGCTGATGGAGGTAGCAATGTTCCTCAAATTATCCCAAAGGAGATTACGATCGAATCTATAGCAAGAAGCATAAACAAAGGAGCCTAAAATACAATAGTCACCATAGGAGATTAGAGCATTAACAACTTGTTGAAATCATCAATAATAAAAAACTTAACAAAATTATTCTAAAAACACCAGATCTTATTACTAACATTAGAGTAAATTTTATTAAAGTCGATCATTCTATCAACATGGCTAATTTTATTAGAATGAATGAGAGGTTCCAAAATAATGAGTAAAGAAATATTATGAATGCAACAAAGATTCCTAATACAATTAAAAATAAAGAAGGTACCAATCCCTCTAACAATCCAAATAAGAAAATTAAACATATTGGAAAAAAGGGTAAGCAAAGGTTTATTGATAGATGAGTGAGAGACAGTAGTAGATTTAGTGTGTTTGGGTCATTTGGGAGTGTAATTTTTAACACTTTTTTTTCTTTTGCATGATAAGTTTGAAAATTATTTCCTTTTTCCTAGAATCATGTTTAGAGGGAAGTTCACCCTCTACCAAATCCAAATTAAGTTGAAAAGTAGGATAAACATAAAAATCAAGAATAGAAATGAGAGATGGTGATGACTTAGAACCATTTAAAGCACAAACAATTAAATTCTAATCGAAACATTTTTTTATACATCATTTAAATCCTCATTGGAATTATCATTTTGTTGATCAAAGCAAGCATAAAAGTAGGGATAGAATTAGAGGAAATAGATTCATCATCCAATAACATAGAAAAATTGTTATTCTCTGTATTAGAAATATTCAATTTTAAAGAAAAGGTAAGAGGTTGTTCATCCTTCCCATTCTAAAAATCAGTCGAAGCCCTAGCAACCATAGGATCCAAAATTGGTTCAACAGGGATAATCCCAATATTCAAGGAATCAACCTCAATAGCAGCTTTCATACCATTCTTAAGATCTGAGGCAGATTTTTGAACAAATGTGGGGATCAGATTATTACTAGGAACCAGATTTTCCTTGGGAGGATTTCAATTTTTTAAATGAGGATGGAGAATAAAGTAATCTGAGTTATTATGACCATGAATTTTATAATGATAACAAGAAATTGAAAGATTCTCCAATTCAACTTTTTATTAATACTCATATTTTGAGCCAATCCAAACTTCATTAGGGGATTTTTTTAGTTATGTCTAATTCCACTAGGATTCGAACACGAGTGAGATCACTTTGGTCAGGTCGAAGTTGTAAAGGACCAAAAGAATAAGAAAAATCACATGATGTGTAATAAAATGAATGTGCATATTAGGAAGAGATAATCAGGATAATAGGAGATTCCTCCTTCATATCAAAAGGGGTGACCACTTTACTAAGCACATTTGACAATTAAAAATGAAGTAAGAATGATGCACAAAAACTTGAGAATAATCTGAATCATTAGAAAGTTGAATTAGAATATGACGGGGGTGAATATGACCAATCAAAAAACACCCTTAAGCTTAAGATTATGAAAAGGGTACTGATCTTATCCAAATTTAGGCGATACAAATAAAATTTTCCAATGAGAGAGAATTCAAATGGTATTGCCAACATTTCAACATCCATATCAGAGCACATTACGATTGGAAAACCACAAAAGAAGTCGAGATGAGATTAAACGATGCATTAGATGAAGAAGCCTTACCAGAGAATGCATCCATAAATGATTTTATCGAGTTTGTAGCATTAAAACTGCCAACCTACAAAATGTCAGATGCCCTAGCCAAAGCATCCAAAATTTGGGATGGAGCCATAGGAAACGAACTCACCATAGCAGCCAAGATTAGAAACGGAGCATTATGCAATCGGCCAGGTGTCAATCAACCTTTAGAATCGATGAACCGAAGCCAAAATAGCAGAGATCCCTAGTCGTGGGCATGCCACCAACAGGAAATGAAAATCGCCAGAGAGAAGAGAGCCCTCGGGGCGAAGGGGGCAGTTGGGTTTGGTTTGGGTTTAGGTTTAGGTTTATTTAGTTTAGCTTAGGATTAGGTTTAGGTTTTATTTAATTTATTTTCTAGTTTATTTATTTTTTTAGTTTAGTTTATTTAGTTTATTTTATTTTATTTAGTTTAGTTTAGTTTAGTTTAGTTTTTATTTATTTCTTTATATTTTTTATTTATTTTAGGTTTACTTTTAGTTTATTTATTTTTGTTTATTTTAGGTTATTTTATTTCATTTAGTTTATTTTTAGTTTAGTTTAAGTTTATTTTATTTTAGTTTAGGTTTAGGTTTATTTATTTAGGCTTTAGGTTTAGTTTATTTTTATTTATTTAATTTAGTTTAGTTTTGGTGTATTTTGTTTATTTTATTAATTTTAGGTTTATTTATTTTTATTTTTTATTTTATTTAATTTTAGGTTTAGATTTATTTTATTTTACTTTTTATTTTATATTTTTAGTTTAGTTTATTTGAGTTTAGTTTTTTAGGCTTTATTTTATTTTTTAGGTTTAGGTTTTAGTTTATTTATTTAGTTTTTTTATTATTTTAATTTATTTTTAGTTTAAGTTTAGGTTTAGGTTTTAGTTTATTTTATTTTTTTAGGTTTAGGTTTATTTTAGGCTTAAGTTTATTTTATTTATTTAGTTTAGTTTATTTATTTTATTTAGGTTTAGGTTTTAATTTTTTTTAGTTTAGGTTTAGGTTTTAAGGTTTTTAGTTTAGGTTTTTAGTTTAGGTTTATTTATTTAGTTTATTTATTTTAGTTTGTTTAGGTTTTATTTATTTAGTTTATATATTTTAGTTTATTTAGTTTAGTTTAAGTTCTTGTTTGGTTTAATTTATTTAGGTTTATTTTAATTTTTTTATTTAGTATATTTTAGTTTATTTTTTAGTTTAGTTTATTTATTTAATTTCATTTTATTTTATTTTATTTATTTATTTTATTATTTAGTTTAGGTTTAGTTTATTTTTTAGGCTTTAGGGTTTAGGGTTTAAGGTTAGTTTAGGGTTTAAGGTTTAAAGTTAGGTTAGGGTTTAGGGTTAGTTTAGGGTTTAAGGTTCAAGGTTTAGACTTTAGGGTTTAGTATTTTTAGGGTTTTGAGTTTAGAGTTTAGGGTTAGTTTAGGGTTTAAGGTTTAGGGTTTATGTTTTAGGGTTTAGGGTTTAGGGTTTAGGGTTAGTTTAGGGTTTAGGGTTTTAGTGTTTAGAGTTTAGGGTTTAAGGTTAACGGTTATGTTTAGGGTTTAGGGTTTATGGTTTAGTGTTTAAGGTAAGTTTAGGGTTTAGGATTTAAGGTTTTTTAGGATTTAAGGTTTAGGGTTTAGGGTTTAGGGTTTAGGTTTTAGGTTTTAGGTTTAGGTTAGTAGGTTTGTGGTTTAAGTTTAAGGTTTAGGGTTAGGTGTTTTTTTAATTTTTAATTTTCTTTAATTAAATAAACTATTAGGTTTAAGTTTATTTAGTTTATTTTATTTATTTTAGTTTATTTTATTTTCTATATTGACTTAGGTTTATTTTCTTTAGTTTAGTTTTTTAATTTTGGTTTATTTATTTTGTTTAGATTTTCTATTTTAGTTTAGTTTTAGGTTTATGTTTAGGTTTAGGTTTAGGTTTTAGTTAAGTATTTTTAGCTTATTTCTTAGATTTAGGTTTAGGTTAATTTTACTTTTTTATTTAAGGTTTAGGTTTTTTTTTTAGTTTAGGGTTTAGGTTTTATTTTTTATTTAGTTTTAGGTTTTTTTTTAGGTTTATTATTTAGGATTAGATTTTATTTAGTTTTATTTCCTTTTATTTTAGTTTACTTTAGGTTTTATTTATTTTAATTTAGTTTAGTTTTTATGTTTTATATTATTTTTTCTTAGGGTTTAGGTTTTAGTTTATGCTCTAATTTTATTTTATTTTTCTATTTTACTTTGGTTTAGTTTTATTTATTTATTTTTTTTATGTTTTATTTAGTTTAAGTTTAGGTTATTAGCTTTTAGGTTTACTATTTAGGGTGTTTTTTATTTTATTATTTTTGGGTTCAGCGTTTAGGTTTTAGGGTTTAGGTTTTAGGTTTTATGGTTGAAGGTTTAGGGTTTAGGGTTTAGTGTTTTAATTGTTTAGGGTTTAGGGTTTATGGTTTTGGTTTTAGGTTTAGGGTTCATGTTTTAGTTTAGGGCTTAGGGTTTAGGGTTTAGGTGTAGGTTTTAAACTTTATTTTCTAGGTTTAGGTTTAGGTTTAGGTTTATGTTTATTTTTAGTTTAGTTTTAGGTTTAGGTTTTGATTTAATTTTTCAAGGTTTAGGTTTAGGATTTATTTTAGGTTTATTTTTACATTTTGGTTTTTAGTGCAGGTTTAGGTTTATTTTTAATTTCTTTTATTTTATTTAGTTGAGGGATTATGTTGAGTTTATTTTAGGTTAAGATTTAGGTTTTATTTATTTTAGTTTAGTTTATTTTAGTTTAGCTTTATTTTTATTTTATTTTATTTATCTTTAGGTTTAAGTTTTTTTTTTAGTTTAAGGTTTGGGATTTTTTTTAAGGTTTTACTTTAAAATTTATTTTTTAGGTTTATGTTTTTATTTAGTATTTTTTAGGTTTATTTTCTAGCTTTAGGTTTTTATTTAATGTTTATTTTTTTATTTTAGGTTTATTTTAGGTTTATTTTATTTTTATTTTAAGTTTAGTTTTTATTTTATTTACATTTTTTATTCTTAGGTTTATTTATTTTTAGTTTAGTTTAGGTTTTATTTAATTTATTTTAGTTTATTTTATTAATTTATTTTATTTTATTTTAAGTTTAGGTTTTCATTTTATGTTTTCATTTTATTTTATTTTATTTTATTTATTTTATTTTATTTAGGTTTAGTTTTTTTTTAATTTTTTTAGGTTTTATTTAGTTTAAGTTTACGTTTTAAGTTTTTAGGGTTTAGGGGTTTGGGGTTTAGGGTATAAGGTTTATGATTTTATGGTTTATGGTTTAAGGTTTTATGGTTTAGGGTTTAGGGTTAGGGTTTAGGATTTAGGGCTTAGGGTTTAAGGTTTAGGGTTAGCTTAGGGTTTAGGGTTAGTTTAGGGTTTAGGGTTTAAGGTTTAGGGTTTAGACTTTAAACTTTAGTGTTTTAACATTTTAGGTTTTGGGTTTTAGGGTTGGTTTAGGGGTTTAGGGTTTAGGGATTTAAGATTTAGGGTTTAAGGTTTTAGGTTTAGGTTTTAAGGTTTAGGGTTTAAGGTTTAAATTTAAACTTAGGGTTTATAGTTTAATTTTAGAGTTTATAGTTTAATTTCTGATTTAGGTTAGGAATTTAGTTAACATTTAGTTTAGTGTTTATGATTAGTTTAAGATTTAGGAGTTTAGGTTTATAGTTTATATTTTAGATTTATTATTAAGTGTAGGGTTTAAGTTTAAGTTTTAAGATAAGTTTAGGGTTTAGGGTTTGAGTGTTTAGGATTATTTAGGGTTTAGGGTTTAAGGTTTATGATTTAGGGTTTATGATTTAGGATTTAGTGTTTAAGTTTTAGGATTTAGAGTTTAGGGTTTAGGGTTTATGGTTTAGTGTCATAGGGTTTAGGGTTTAGAGTTGTAGGAGGATTTAGGGTTTAGGGTTAGTTTAGGATTTACAATTTAGGGTTTAGGGTTTCGAGTTTTAAGTTTAGGGTTTTAGGGTTTAGGGTTTAAGGTTTAGGGGTTTTTAGGCTTTGGGGATTAGGGTTTTGGTTTAGGGTTTAGAATTTAGGGTTGTAGGTCTAGGGTTTAGGGTTTAGGGCTTAGAGTTTACTATTTAAGGTTTAGGATTTAAGGTTTAGGGTTTAGGGTTTAAGATTTATGGTTTTTATTTTATTTTATTTTATTTGTTATTTATATGTTTAGTTTTTATTTTATTTAGGTTTTTTATTCTAAGGTTTATTTTATTTTTTAGTTTAGTTTATGGTTTATTTATTTTATTTTAGTTTATTTTTATTAGTATATTTTATATTATTTTTAGGTTTAGGTTTAGGTTTTAGTTTAGGATTATATTTTATTTTATTTTTCTATTTTATTTAAGTTTAGGTTTTTTATTTTATTTTTTAGGGTTTATTTAGTTTAGGTTTAGGTTTTTAGGATTTAAGGATTAGAGTTTAGGGTTTTAAGGTTTATGGTTTGAATTTGATTTCATTATATGAATTATGGAAAGAAGATTTACTGGGGATATGAATCTATAATCCATGGATTAAGATAGAATTAACTTTAATTTATTTTATTTTAATTGATGTGGAGGCACATTTGCTAGAGATATGGGCTCGAGTCCACTAGGGATCGGGTATATGAACATTCTACTAGTGAAGCAGCATTGAGCTATCCACTGGGGATTAGGATTTGCGTTTGATTTCATAGATTTTTTTTGGGGATGTATCTGCTGGGAATAAGAGTTTGGTTGGATTTCTATGATTTAGACTATATTGGGGGAGTTCATTTAATTTGGCTCCTTTAGGGAGGTTGGTTTTGAATTTGATTTTTTTTGACTTGTTTATATATGATTTGGGATCCACTAGGAAGAAGGGTGTGATTTAACTCCACTTCAAAAAATCAGACTTGTTTTTATATTTTTATTTAGTTTAGTTTATTTATTTAAATTTATTTCATTTTATTTTATTTTAATTTTTAGGTTTAGGATTATGTTTATTTTTTAGTTTAATTTTATTTTTATTTTATTTTTTAGGTTTAGGATTTATTTTTTATTTTTAGGTTTAGGTTTAGATTTTATTCTACTTTTTTAAGTTTAGATTTTAGGTTTATTTTTAGGTTTTACATTTTAGTTTAGGTATAGGTTTATTTTTAGTTTATTTTATTTTATTTTATTTAGCTTAGGATTTTGGTTTAGCTTATTTTAGGTTTAGGTTATATTTATTTTAGTTTAGTTTATTTTACTATAGGCTTAGTATATTTTATTTTATCTATTTTAGGTTTAGGTTTTTTTTTTAGTTTAGGGTTTAGGTTTTATTTTTTATTTATTTATTTGTTATTTTTAGGTTTATTTTTTAGGTAGGCTTTTATATAGTTTTTATTTTATTTTATTTTATGTTTAATTTGTTTTATTTTATGGCTAGGTTTTATTTTGTTTAGGTTTTTTATTTTTAGGTTTATTTTATTTTTTTGTTTAATTTATGTTTTTATTTATTTTATTTCATTTTAGTTTTTATTTTTTATTTCATTTGATTTTTATGTGTAGGTTTAGGTTTAAGTTTTAGTTTAGGTTTTTATTTTTATTCTATTTTTTTATTTTATTTATGTTAGGTTTATTTATTTATTATGTTTTTATATTTTATTTAGTTTAGGTTTAGGTTTTTAGGTTTTTAGGGTTTAGGATTTAGGTTTTGTGTTGTAGGTTTTAGGGTTTAGGATTTAGGTCTTAGGGTTTAAGATTTCATTGGTTAGGGTTTTGGATTTTGGGTTTATGTTTTATTTATTTTAGTTTAGTTTATTTTAATTTAGGTTTATGCTTATTTTATTTTGTTTATTTTAGGTTTACATTTTTTTTTGGTTTTAGTGTTTAGGTTTTTTTAGGTTTTCTTTTAGATTTCTTTAAGTTTAGATTTTATTTAGTTATTATTTTATTTTATTTTAGATTTATTTTATTTTTTTATTTTATGTTTAGTTTTTATTTTATTTAGGTTTTTTATTTTTAGGTTTATTTTATTTTTTAGTTTAGTTTAGGTATTTATTTATTTTATTTAGTTTAGTTTTTATTTTTATTTTTTTTAAAATTTTTAAGTTTAGGTTTAGGTTTTAGTTTAGGTTTTTTATTTAATTTATTTAGGTTTAGGTTTTTTTATTTTTTTTTATTTTTAGGTTTTATTTAGTTTATGTTTTGGTTTTTATGTTTTTAGGTTTTTTGGTTTAGTGTTTAGGGTTTAGGGTTTAGGGTTTAGGGTTTAGGTTTTAGGGTTTGGGGTTTAGGGCTTAGGGTCTAGGGTTGTATGATTTAGGGTTTAGGGTTTAGGGTTTTGGTTTAGGGTTTATGGTTTTATTTTTTGTTATTTAGTTTTTATTTTTTAATTTTTATTTAAATTAAGTAAACTAGTAGGTTTAGATTTATTTAGTTTATTTTATTTTTTTATTTTTATTTAGGATTATTTTTTTTAGTTTAGTTTATTAATTTTAGATTTACTTATTTTAGTTTAGGTTTTTTATTTTATTTTATTTTTTAGGTTTAGGTTTATTTTTTTAGTTTAGTTTTTTTAATTTTAGTTTTATTTTTATTTTTTGGTTTAGGTTTATGTTAATATTTTATTTTAGCTTTAGGTTTTATTGTAGATTTATTTTAGGTTTTATTTTTTAGTTTAGGTTTAGGTTTTTTTAGTTTATTTTATTTTAGTTTAGGTTTAGGTTTTTTGGTTTAGTTTATTTCAGGTTTATGTTTAGGTTTTATTTATTTTAGTTTAGTTTATTTTAATTATATTTTAGGTTTAGGTTTTATTTTTTAGTTTAGGGTTTTGGTTTTATTTTATTTATTTTTAGGCTTATTTTCTAAGTTTATCTTTTTATTTAGTTTTTATTTTATTTTATTTTAGGTTTAATTTATTTTTAATTTTGGTCTAGTTTTTATTTTATTTAGGTTTTTTAATTTTTTTTAGTCTAGTTCCAAGTTTTTGTTTTTTTTATTTTTGTTTAGTTTTTATTTTTTATTTTATTTTTTTTACCTGTAGGTTTAGGTTTCAGTTTTAGTTTTATTTTATTTAGGTTTAAGATTTTTTATTTATTTTATTTTTACGTTATATTTAGTTCAGGTTTAGGTTTAGGTTTTATTTATTTTAGTTTAGTTTATTTTAATTTTATTTTAGGATTAGGTTTTTCTTTTAGTTTTGGGTTTAGGTTTTATTTTTTATTTATTTTTAAGTTTATTTTTAGGTTTAAGTTTTATTTTTTTTTTTTTATTTTGGTTTAGTTTATTTATTTTTATTTTTTTTATAGTTTAGGTTTTATTTATAGCTTATTTTATTTATTTATTTCTTTTAGTGTGGGTTTATGTTTTGGTTTTAATTTTATTTTATTAGTTTATTTATTTATTTTATTTTAGGTTTATTTAATTTAGGGTTTAGGTTTTATTTATTTTATTTAGCTTTTATTAGTTTATTTTAGTTTAGGTTTATGTTTATGTTATTTTATTTTAGGTTTTTTTATGGTGGTTAGTATTTTTATTTATTTTTATTTTATTTTTTATTTATTTTTTTTATTTTTTGTATTTTATTTTATTTTATTTTTATTTTTATTTTATTTTATTTTTTTTTATTTATTTTTTATTTATTTATTTTATTTATTTATTTTATTTATTTATTTAGGTTTTATTTAGTTTATTTTATTTTTTTTTTTATTTTTTAGTTTTATTTATTTAGGATTTTTTTTTTTTATTATTTAATTTAATTTAGGTTAGTTTTTTTTTAGTTTAGTTTAGTTTAAGTTTTAGTTTTAGTTTAGTTTAGGTTTAGGTTTTTAGGGTTTAGATTTTTTTAGGGTTTAGGTTTAGGGTTAATTTAGTTTAGGTTTAGGGTTTAAGTTTTAGGGTTTAGGGTTTAGGGTTTAGGGTTTGGGTTTAACATTTATGGTTTAAAGTTTATAGTTTAGGGTTTAGGTTTTATTTAGTTTAGGGTTTAGGTTTTTTTTGAAAGAAGTTAGAATTTTAGTTAAAAGGAAAGATATAATGTCCTTAAAAGTGATAAAGTTCAAAAATTATCGATAGAGCTACAAAAAGCCTAAAGAGCTAAACCCCCATCAACTAGATTAGAAGAAGAAAAGAAAACAAAAAAGAAAAAACAACAACTAAAAATGATGAGAGCAAAATGACACAGAGTAAAACAAAACAAAGCATTAAAACAAAAAGAAGTTGAGTCAGCAGCAGTTCGTGATTGTTTTGAGAAAGCAAGATAAGCAAGCTCCACAGCAATAACAATAGGGATGACTGAGAAATGACCAAGACTACAGTAAAGTTCCAACCTATGAAAGAATTCTACAAAAAATACTACCAAGGCAAAAGTAATATCTAAAAGGATAAGGATAAAGAGAGCAAAAGGAGAGAGCTGAGAAAGAAAAGGCTCATGCTCAGTTAAGATCATCTCAATGGGGAACAATACATATGAGAATCCAAACTTCATAAGAAAGGTTACAGTCATATGGAAAGCTACCAACCAAAGAGGGGAGGTGAGTAACATTAAAGCCATCATAGCCAGCATACCTGATACCTATAGCCATCCAAGGCAAGCAATCCATAGTGATCCAGTCTTGCACCAGAAAAATAGAGAAAATAACCAGCCAGTAGCCATTCAGTAGCCAACCCACCAACTAAAACCCACAATAGACCAATCACATAAAGCTAGCAACCCAAAAGTTACAGCAAGATCATTGGCCAAGCTAATGGAACCAAGCAGTAACACCACCAGAACCACCACCAGCATAGCTGAACAAGGCAACAACAAAGGCCAGCACACACGAAAGGAAGCAAAGGTAGGCATCGACCACCAGAAACCAAAAATCCCAATTTAGAAGGATCAACAAAGGATCGGCCAGCACAACAAAAGGCTGCAGCAACTTGGCCAAGAAGAAGAAGAAAAAACCAACAAAGAGAAAGGCAGCTGACCAAGATTCCAAGGATAACTAAAAGTCCTCCCACAAAAGCAGCTAAGTAAAACATCCATAAGGCAGCCACTAGAGAATAGCCCATCATTAGTAATCAACAAAGGAAAGATCCCCATCATCCAAAGAAAAGCAAAAAAAACCAACAAAACACCACACAATAGAGAAAAAACTAACCAATCCAACCAGCCAACATAGCCTCCTAACTAACCACCACAGTAATAGAAAACCCAAGTCAATGTAAAGACCAACAGCAACCATCAAGCCAAAATCACCCAAGATAGCCAGGAAAATAACAGCCACCAAAAAGCTAATAAACAACCAACCCAGAACAACAACCAAACCCAAAGCCACTGCAGCCAAGAGAGGAAGGCTAAAATAAGAGGAGGACAAAATCAAAACCAAAAGTAACAAAGTAGAATTAGTGAAACTGACCACCAATCCCCAGCCAATAAGATAGAGAAAGTAACAACAAAACAAAAACCTCCATAATTCCAAAATGGAGCCAAAGCTAAATGACCAATAGTCCCCCAGATATGTCATGAATAGAAAAGGAAAAAAAAATAGCCAAAACAACTAACTAGCTAGCCAACCTAACCAGGTAACACTGCTAGTCAACCCAGCCAGCCAAGAAAACCACTCATTCAATCACCATAGCAGCAAATCCAAAATAAGTAAGTGAGAACCAGCCTTAAAATGAGGTAAAACCCATACAAGAAGAAAAAATAATAGAAGAAAAAGCCCCAACCCAATAGGAGGTTATCAAAAATAGCCAAGCAAAAAATGTGGTAAAAATCCAGCCAGGCAGACAGTAGCCATAAGGTCGAAAAAACCAAATCAACCCAAACTGTAATGACAATAACCACCAGGGAGGAAACACCAGACCAGCCCAAAAGTAAAATGTCAAAAGTAACAACCAGTTCTGACCAAATAGTGAAACTAAGCAAATAACCACAACCCAAAGAGGGTTTAACAAAGGGAAAACAAAAGCAAAGGCTCATTAAAAACCAACACAAAAGAAACCAAGCCAAGAAATTATAATTTAAAATAAGGCAATCTAGTATTATCCAGATTAACCAAGCCTCTTAATAATTTAGGCAATGTTTGTTTGTCAAATAAAGTGAACTCAGTTAAGTTGGCACCTAAATTAGCTAAGAAATCAGCATAAGCATTACCTCCACAAAGGATGTGGGAAATTTTAAAACTTGAGAAAGAAGATTTTTTATATGATTAAAGAGATAAAATAATTCAGCATTCCCATTTCTATTGGAATTAAGCATGTCAAAAACTAAGAGAGCATCAACTTTAATCCAGATATTGATAAAACCTTTATTCAAACAAGTTTCAATAGCTTTATTAATAGCCATAAGCTCAGCAAAAATATAGAACAAGCATTGAGATGATAGGAAAAAGCACAAATGACAGTACCTTTAGAATCTATAAGGTTACCACCACAACCATATTTATTGGAAGCTATAGAACCATTGGTATTCACTTTAATCAAGTTATCTTTAGGGTTGATCCAATGGATAATCCTAGCACCTTTATAATGGTCCAAGTCAAGTAGAATGATATCAATTTTTTAAGCCACAAATTTATAGCCACTAAAATGAATGTTACAAATAAGATTGGCATTAAAGAGAGCATGAATTTTTTCTTTAGTTCTAGTCAGGATCCTTTTATGGTTCATAGGAGTGCCACAATATTTAGCATCATTTCTATCCATCTAGATGAACCAGAGAAGGGTAATATCAATTAATACTTTGATATAACCTTTCATAATTTTTTTGAAACAAACTTCAAGAAGTTGATATAAAGAAAGAGAACCATGAAAATAGTTTTTATTAAATTAGTCATCATACCAAAGCCATTATTTAGAAGGAATATCACCATTGACAAAAACATGATTTACACTTTCAATATGAAAGCAATAATAACATTTTGATGATAAATGAAACACTTTAGTCCAGAGCAAAGAGTCCTCAGGAATAATGTTATTCAAAATCCTCCAAGCTAAAACTGAATAGAAAATGGGAATGATATTGTTCCAAAGTTTAATAAAGACATTGGAGGGGTTATGCTTAACTCTGATAAAATTTCAAACCTCTTTAAGAACAAAATCACCATTATAAGAGAGCTTAAAAAGAATCAGATCGAATTTGTTAGAAGAAATGGCAATATTTCTAAAATTGTTAAAAAGAGAAATAGGGATATAATTCTAAAGTTTACTTTATTCCAATTGTTATTAAGCCAAAAAGAGTTAACTTTGATAGCAACAGTAGAGTGGGTAGATAAAAGGGTGTCAATGGAGCCATTACCAATCCAGGTTGTGCCAAAAGAAAGAAGTACCCGAATACCCCAAGATATTAAGAATTTTGCAACCCATTTAATGGAGGAAAGACTTTTCCAAATTGGAGAGTCACCAACTTTATAAGCACAGATAAGAAGGTGTTTACCTTGGTAATATTTTTCCATCATAAAATTAGCCCAAAAGCTATAATTCTTCCTGAAATTCCACCAGAGCATATGAGAGAAAGCAGTGATAGCTTCACGAATAGGTTTGAAACCTAGAGCACCTTCACCCAAAGGACCACAACATTTATTCCAAGATGCCCAATGCATTATTTTGGTAGACTTATTGGAGCCCCAAAAACATTTATTAAGCAAGTGACCAATTCTAATGAGAGTAGCATTAGTGGGGATAATAGTTTGAATCAAATAAAGAGGCATTGAATTGAGAGTGCTTTTAAGAATAGTGAGCCTTCCACCAAAGGAAAGTAAATCAAATTCCTAAATGGAAATTTAATTGAAATTTTTTTGAATTAACTCATCAAACAGATGGGATAGTTTCGGTCCTTTAAAGAGAGCAGCACCCAAGTACTTTAGAGGCAAGTGTTGATGCTTAAAATTAGTGATATGCAGGATTTAATTGATTTTATTATTAGAGATACAAGAGGAAGTGATAAAATAGCTTTTGTTATCATTGATAGAAAGGACACTTTCTCTTCCAAATCTAGTTAGAAAATACTTGAGATGCTTAATATGATGAATTGTAGCTTTGCAAAAAATAATGAAATCATCTACATAGCTTAAATGGAAAATAGGAAGACCACCAAGAGTTCTGTAGTACATAATAGGATTGTTAAAGAATAAATCATTAATTCTCCTAGATAAGTACTCAAAAATGATAATAAATAAAGCATGAGATAAAGGATCCCTTTGTCTTAAGCCCTGGGAAGAGGGAAAGAAACCCAAGGCTTCCCCATTAAGCATTATCGAAAACCATGCATTATTAATATAAATTTTAATAAGAAAAATAAATTTATTAGAAAATTCAAATAAATTCATAATATGGAAAGAAATGTTCTCAAAGGCTTTGGTAATATCTAATTTGAAATGAATGTTGCCACCTATAGTTTTGGCATCAAGATCTTGAATTAATTATTAGGCTAGAAAATTATTATTAGAAATAGATCTACCTCAAATAAAACCAATTTGGATGAGAGAGATAATTTTATTAAGTAAAGGACTAAACCTGTTGGTTAGAATTTTTGAAATCAACTTACTGAAGAAGGTGCAAAGATGAATAGGTCTAAAATTACTCCAATAGTTTGAATTATCTTTCTTAGGTATGATAATGATAGAAGTACTAGAGAAATATCAAGGAAAAAGATTACCATTAAAAAAAATCAACCACAACCTCAATCAAATCATTTTTAATGATAAACCAACATTTTTGAAAGAACTGAGTAGTGAAACCCTCCAAACGAGCAACATAATCTATATTCATGCTATTATGGACTTGCAACATTTTCATCTTCATTAGGCATGATGATAAGCAAATGATTATCATCATTAGTAATAATAGAAGGAATCAAATGCGATTTAGAATTATCTTCATAAGAGCAACTCATACTAAGCATATTTCTAAAGTAATTAATGATTGATTCCATAATATCATTATTCTCCATAATCCAAACACAATTATCATCTTTAATTTTTAGAATATTATTTAAAGTTCTTTTTTTATTAACTAAAGCATGGTAATAACTAGTATTCCTATCACCATCTGCAATATGCTTACTAGCAGCTTTTTGGCACAAGTAAGTCTCTTCCATATTTTGGAAGTTAACAAGTTTGTCTTTCACCTCTGTCTTGTCCTTAATCTTAGTTGGATTAGACATAACAGAGACTTCAAGATCACAAACCAATTTTTTGATATCTTTAATATTATCAAAAAGGTTTTTAAAATAATGCTTGTTCTAGCAACCCAAATTTTGTTGAAGTCTTTTAAGTTTAATCCAAAGTCTACTCATCCCCATAATCAAACTATGAGGATGTAAAGGAGCTTTCTAATTATTAGCCACAACATAAAAAAAATCAATATGCTGAATCCATATGTTGTAAAATCTAAAAAGAGAAGATTTATGTAATCTATTAGAAATATCTTTAATAGAAACTAGAAGAGGAGCATGATTAGACAAGGTTATGCATAAATGATCAATAGAAGTAATAGGCCATTGAGTAATCTAATGAGTATTAAAATAAATCCGGTCCAACCTTTGCCAAAGTCTAGAGTTTTTCTATGTATAATTAGAACCCTTAAAGCCAATATCAATCAAATTACAATCAAGGATCATATTGGAGAAATCTTCCATGGAATAAATATTAGAAGAGCAGCCACCACTTCGTTAAGAAGAGAATAAAATAGTGTCAAAATCACCACCCATAAACTAAGGTTTGTTGACCGAGGTAGTAAAATTCCTCAAATTATTCCAAAGAAGATTTCTACCAGATCTATAACAAGATGCATAAACAAAAGAGCCCAAAACACAATATTCACCATAAGAGATTTGAGCATTAACAACTTGTTGAAAATCATCAATAATAGAAATCTCAACAAAATTATCCCAAAAACACTAAATCTTATTACTAAGATTAGAGAAAAATTTTATTGAAGTCGATTATTCTAGCAATATGGTTAATTTTATTAGCATGGATAAGAGGCTCTAGAAAAATAAGTAATTAAATATATTGAATGTGACAAAGATTTCTAATATGATTATGATTAGAGAGGGTGCCGATCCCTCTAAAATCCTAAATAACAAAGTTAAACATAAGTAAAATAAAAAGGGGTTAAGCAAAGGTTTATTAAGAGAGAAGTGAGAGGTCATAACAAATCTAGTATTTTTGGACAATTTTGGAGAGTTATTTTTAACATTTTTTTTTTTTTTAGCATGATAAGTTTGAAAACCTTTTTGTTTTCCCCTAAAGTTATCATCCGAGTAAGATTTAGTAACATTGGTCACAAACTTAGGAGGATTCTCCAAGTGTTTGGAGGGGAATTCACCCTCTTCCAAATCCATATTAAGTTGACAAGTAGGATTAACATGAATATCAAGATTAGAGATGAGAGACCGTGATGATTTAGAACCATTTAAAGCACAAGTAGTTAAATCTAGATCAGAAATGTTTTTAGCATGCTCGACATCATTTAAATCTTCATTAAAAGCTTCATTTTCAATAATCAAAGTCGGCATAGATGCAAGAATAGAATCAGAGGAAATAGAATCATCCTCCAATAAGTTTGAAAATTTATTATCCTTCACATTAGAAATATTCAAATTCAAGAAGGAAAAAAAAGGTAAATCATCCTTCCTATTTTGAAAATCAGTTGAATCTGTGTCAACAGTAGGAGATGAAACATATTCAACATGATTAAACCCAATATCCAAGGAATCAACCTCAATAATAGCCTTCATACCATTCTTAGGATCAAAGGCTAGTTTTTGAACATAAATAAGGATCGACTTATGGCTAGGAACAACATTCTCTTTAGGAGGATTTCATTTTTATAAGTGGGTATACAAAATAAAATATTCAAAATTATCATGGCCATGAATTTATAGTGGGAACATAAATGGGAAGGTTCTCCATTTCAACCGTTTGTGAATACTCATATTTTTCAGAGCAAATCCAAAGTTCCTAGTGTATTTTTTTAGTTATGTCTAATTACACAAATATTTGAGGAATAGAAGGGCGAGATCACTCAGCGGTCGCTTGGTTGAGTTACAAAGGCCAATTAAATAAAGTCCCGATAGCAAAAAGCACATGATGGGTAACAAAATGAATGTGCATATTAAGAAGAGATAACCACATTGGATAATAGGAGATTCTTCCCTGATGTCAAAAAGTGGTGACCACTCCAACAAATGCATTTGACAATTAAAGATGAAATAAGAATGACCCAAAAAAACACATGAATAATCTAAATCATTAGAAAGTTGAATCAGGATATGCTGAGGGTGGTCAATAAGACCAATTGAGAAAGCGCCCGTAAGCTTGAGATCATGGAAAAATGGTGGATCTTATCCAAATTTGGATGATACAAATTTACCGAAAAGAAAAAATTCAAAGGCTTTTACTAACTTTTCAACATCCACATCAGAGCACATTAAGGCTAGTAAAACTCTAAAAGACATTAAAATGAGATTAATAATCAACAGAGGGAGAAGTCTTACCAGAGAGCACTTCCTTAAAAGATTTAGTAGAAGCGAGAGGGCGCCAAGCCCAAAGTGTCGGATGCCCTAGCTGAAGCATCCATAATCTGAGGTGGAGCCCAAGGAATAGAACTCATCAACCATGATCAATGATGAAGCTTCATGCAAATGGATAGATACCGTTCAAGCCTTTGAATTTTGTTGAAACTAAGGCCAAATCCATAGAAATCCCTAGTCAGGGATGCGCCACCAAGAGGGATTCAAAAACTACTAGAGAACAGCAGAGAGCTAGGGGGAGGGGGGGATAGGGGTTTGGGTTTAGGGTTTAGGGTTTAGGGTTTTAGGGTTTTAGGGTTTAGGGTTTAGGGGTAGTTTATGATTTTGGGTTTAAGGTTAAGGGTTTAGGGTTTAAGGTTTAGGGTTTTTTAGGGTTTAGGGTTTAGGTTTTAGGGTTTATGATTTAGGGTTTAGGGTTTAGGGTTTAGGGTTTAGGGTTTTAGGGTTTAGGGTTGTAGGTTTAGGGTTTAAGATTTTGATTTTAGGGTTTAGGATTTAGGGTTAGGATTTTATTTATTTATTTTTAAATTAAGTAAACTCGTAGGTTTATGTTTATTTAGTTTATTTTTTATTTCTTTTAGTTTAGTTTATAGACTTAGGTTTATTTTCTTTATTTAATTTAGTTTATTTATTTTAGATTTATTTTCATTTATTTTTTTATTTTAGGTTATTTTAGTTTTAGGTTTGAGTTTAGGTTTATTTTTTTTTAGATTTATTTTATTTTTTTTTAGGTTTAGGTTTTATTTCTTATTTTAGGTTTAGGTTTAGGTTTTATTTTATTTTCTTAGTTTGGTTTTATGTTTTATTTTAGGCTTATTTTTAGGTTTTATTTTAGTTTAGATTTATGTTTATTTTAGTTTATTTTATTTTGTTTAGTTCAGGTTTAGGTTTTGGTTTAGTTTATTTTAAGTTTAGGTTAAGGTTTTATTTATTATAGTTTAGGTTTAGGTTTATTTTATTTTATTTTAGGTTTAGTTTTTTTTTTTTAGTTTAGGGTCTAGGTTTTATTTTTCTTTATTTTTTAGGTTATATTTTTTAGATTTCTTATTTAGGTTTAGGTTTTATTTAGTTTTATTTTATTATATTTTAGGTTTATTTTATTTTTTATGTAGGTTTAGTTTTATTTTATTTAGCTTTTATTTTTTAGTTTAGTTTAGGCTTTTTTATTTATTTTAATTTAGTTTAGTTTTTATTTTTTATTTTATTTTCTTTTTAGGTTTTGGTTTAGGTTTAGGTTTAGGTTTATGTTTTAGTTTTTTTTATTTTGGTTTAGGTTTTTTTAGGTTTTATTTAGTTTATGTTTAGGTTTTTAGCATTTTAGGGTTTAGGGTTAGTTTAGGGTTTAGGGTTTAAGGTTAAGGGTTTTTTTTGGGTTTAGGGTTTAGGATTTAAAGTTTAGGGTTTAGGCCTTAGGGTTTAGGGTTTAGGGTTTAGGGTTCAGGTTTTAGGTTTATGGTTCAAGTTTTATTTTAGGGTTTAGGCTTCTTTATTTTTTTGTTTTTTGATAGAGAACAAATTCAGATTCAACATTTCTTCTTTTTAATTTCATCAAAAGTAAAACACAAAGTTTTCAAATACACAAGCGATGACATAGATAAAAAATGAGTACACATAGAGCATATCAAAACCCTAGATAACTAGAACCGCCTCTACTGTAAAGACAATTCCATTTGTAGTAGAATGGATCAGTCGTTCTTCAATTTCTCTAGTTCCCATCAGAACCACCTCAGCCTCTTAAGTAGTGGGATCCACCATAATATCCCTAATATCTCCCTCCACCCTCCCCACAGTTGTAACCTCCGTCACTCCTCCCACCTCCATTACCTCCACTGCTCCGACCACCACCTCCATACCCACCAGCAACTCTAGGTCCCCCACCACCACTGCGATAACTGCTGCCTCTACCTTCACCTCCACCACTAGATCTAGACTGAGCCTAGTTGATGATGATGTTCCTACCATGAAGGTTTTTCCCATTCTTAGTGTTTAGGTTAATGCTTAGGTTTATTAGGTTTTAGGGTTTAGGTTTATTTTTTAATTTATTTTAGTTACTTTAGGTTTAGGCTGAGGGTTTTAAGTTTTATGGTTTTAAAGTTTAGGGTTAGGGTTTAACGTTTAGGGTTTAGGGTTTAGGGTTATAAGTTTAGGTTTTAGGGTTTAGGATTTAGGAGTTTTAAAAAAAAATAAAAGCGTAGGTTTGGGTTTATTTAGTTTATTTTGATTTATTTTAGTTTATTTTACTTTTATTTTTATTTAGGTTAATTTTTATTTTATTCAATTTAGTTTATTTATTTTAAGTTTATTTATTTTAGTTTAGGTTTTTTATTTTAGTTTATTTTTTAGGTTTATGTTTAGGTTTAAGTGTATTTTTTAGTTGAGTTTTATTTATATTTTATTTTTTAGGTTTAGGTTTTAGTTTTAGTTTTTATTTTATTATATTATTTTAATTTATTTAGCTTTAGGTTTTTTTATTTTATTTTCAGGTTTTATTTAGTTTCGATTTAGTTTTTTAGGGTTTAAGGTTTAGGTTTAGTTTAGGGTTTTTGGTTTAGGCTTTAGGGTTTGTAATGCTTAGGGTTTATGATTTAGGGTATAGGGTTTAAGGTTAGGGTTAGTTTAGGGTTAGGGGTTAGGGTTAGGGTTTAGGGTTTAGGGTTTAGGGTTTAGGGTTTATAGTTTCTTAGGGTTTAGGGTTAGTTCTATGATTTATGGTTTAGGATTTAGGGTTTAGGATTTAGGGTTCACGGTAGGATTTTTTTTAAAAAAATTAGGTAAATCAGAAGGTTAAGGTTTATTTTGTTTATTTAGTTTAATTTTTATTTATTTGTGTTTATTTTCATTTTTTATTATTTAGGTTTATTTTTTTTATTTAGTTTAGTTTATTTATTTTATGTTTATTTATTTTAGTTTAGGTTTTTTATTTTAGTTTATTTATTAGGTTTAGGTTTATTTTTTAGTTGAGTTTTATTTTTATTTTTTTATATGTTTAGGTTTGATAAAAAATGAGCACGCAGAGAGAAAATCAAAAACCCTAGATAACTTGACCCGTCTTTACTGTAAAGACACAATTCCATAAGCAGTAAATCAGATTGGTCATTCTTCAGTTTCTCTAGTTCCCTTCAGAACCACCCCGACCTCTTGAGTAGTGGGATCCACCATCATATCCCCGCTCTCTCCCTTCACAACCACCATAGTTGTAACCTCTGTCACTCCTCCGACATCTGTAACCACCGCTGCTCTGACCACCACCTCCATAAAATAAAAAAATAAAATAAAATAAAATACTAAACAAAAACCTAAACCTAAACATAAAGCTAAACCTAAAAATAAAATTATATAATTAATTGAAACTATACTAAAATAAAATAGATATAAAATTGAACTAAACTAAAAAAATAAAAGAAACTTAAAAATAAAAAAACCTAAATAAAATAAAAACTAAGCATAAAATAAAAATAAAGTATACTTAAAATTAAATAAAATAAAAACTAAATAAAAACCTAAACTTAAAGATAAGCCTAAAAATAAAACAAAAAATTAAAAATCAACCGAGAAACTAAAAAAAAACTTGAACCTAAAATAAACAAAATAAAATAAATTCAAACATAAACAAAAATAAACTAAACTAAAATAAATAAAACATAAACATTAAGCTATAATAAACTAAACCTAAACCCCAAACTAAATGAATTAAAATAAACTAAAAATAAACCTAAACTTAAACTAAAAAATAAAACTTAAAATAAAAACCTAAAAACTATACCTAAAAGATAAAATATAACCTAAACTTAAACCTAAAAATAAAAATTAAACCTTAAACCTAAAAAATAAAATAAAAATTAAACTAAACTAAAAAAATAAACATGAATCTAAAATATTAACTAAAATTAATAACCTAAACTAAAATAAACAAACCAAAAATGAATGATTATACTAAATAAAAATGAAAATAAACCTAAAGAAAAATTAAGAATAAAATGAACTAAAAAAAAAAAAACTAAATAAACCTAAACCTACAAGTTTTCTTAACTTAAAAAAAACACTAAATCCTAAACCCTGAACCCTAAACCCTAAATCCTAAACCCTAAACCCTAAACCTAACCTAAAGTAACTAAATAAACTAAAAAAATAATCCTAAATTGTAAAACGTAATAAAGCTAAACCTAATCCTAAACCCTAAGAATGGGCATAACCTTGACGGCAGGAACATCATCGTTAACTAGGCTCAGTCAGTTGGTGGGCAAAGCGAAGGTAGCTATCACAGTCTTTGGTGGGAGATCCGAGGTGGTGGGGTGGTGGTTATGGAGGCACGAGTGTCGACGAAGGTTACAACCGTGGTGGTGGGGGAGGGGAGAGATCGGGTATATGATGGTGGATCTTGCTACTCGAGAGGCTGGGGTGGTTTTGATGGGAACTAGGGAAACTGAAGAACGGCCGATCCGATCTACTACTTATGGAACTTTGTCTTTATAGTAGAGACAATTCTAGTTATCTAGGGTTTTGATTTGCTCTATGCATGCTCATTTTTTATCTATGTCGTCGCATGTGTCTTAGAAAATTCAATGCATTGGTTGGTTAAATCAAAAAAAAGAAATGTTGAATCTGAATTTATTCTCTGTTAATAAAAATAAAAACACTAAACCCTAAATGTAAAACTTAAACCCTAAACCCTAAACCCTAAACCCTAAAAACTCTAAACCCTAAACCCTAACCCCTAAACCCTAAAACCCTAAACCCTAAACCCTAAACCCTAAATCTTAAAACCTAAACCCTAAACCCAAAACCCTAAACCCTAAACCCTAAACCCTAAACTTTAAACCCTAACCCTAACCCTAAACCCTAAACTCTAAACCCTAAACCCTAAAACTTTAAACCCTAAGCCTTAAACTCAAAACCTGAAACCCTAAAAAATTTAAAATAAAGACCTAAACCTTAAACTAAACCCAAAATAAACCCTAAACCTTAAGTAACCCTAAACCCTAAAACCCAAAACCCTAAAGCCAACTAGCCATAAACCCTAAAACCCTAAACTAAACCCATAACCAAAAACTAAAACTAAAAAACCTAAACCTAAATAACCTAAAATATAAAATAAATAAAACCTAAACATAAACCTAAAAATAAAATAAAATAAATAAATAAAAATAAATTAAAATAAAGGAAATAATAACCTAAACTAAATAACAAAATACAAAATAAACTTAAGAATAAAAAGCCTAATTAAAATAAAAACTAAACATAAAATAAAAATAAAATAAACCTATAATAAACCTAAAAGAAAATAAAATAAAAACTAAATAAAAACCTAAACCTAAATTAAAACCTAAAAATAAATAAAAAAAAAACCTAAACCCTAAACTAAACAAAATCCTAATCCTAAAATAAAAATCAAATAAATAATCTAAAATAAACTAAACCTAAACACTAAACTAACTAAAAGAAAATAAACTAAAAATAAACCTACACCTAAACAAAAAAAAAAACATAAAATAAAAACCTAAAACCTAAACTAAATATAATAAAAAATAAAAAAATAATAATGTAAACTACAACCTAAACCTAAACCTAAACCCAAAATGAAAAGAAAATAAAAAATAAAAACTAAACTAAAATATAATAAATAAAAACATAAGCTAAACAAAAAATAAAAAGCTAAATAAAATAAAAACTGAAACTAAAATAAAAATGAAATAAACCGAAAATAAAATAAAATAAAATAAAAACTAAATAAAAAACTAAACCTAAAAAATAAATAAATAAATAAATACCTAAACTAAACAACAAAAATAAAAAACCTAAATAAAATAAAAATTAATCCTAAAATTAAAATAAGTTAACATAATATAAGATTAAATAAAATAAAATAAAAACTAAATAAAAACCTAAACCTATAAAAAATAAAAAATAAATCCTAAACCCTAAACTAAAATAAAAATAAAATAAACCTAAACCTAAACTAAAGTAAATAAAATGAAAACCTAAACTCAAAATAATCTAAACCAAATCCTAAAATAAATAAAATAAAATAAACTAAAAATAAACCTAAACCTAAATTAAAAATATAAACCTAAAATTAAAACCTAAATCGTAAACCTAAAAAAATAAAATAAAAACTTAAACCTACGCATAAAAATAAAAAATTAAACCATAATAGAAAAAAATAAAATGAAAATAAAACTAAAGTAAAATACATAAAAATAAGAATAAACAATAAAAAAAAAAAAAAATAAATAAATAACCTAAAATAAAAGAAAAATTAAACAAATACAAAAAAATCTAAAAAAAATAAAACAAAATAAACTAAAATAAATAAATAATAAACTAAATAAACATAAACCTACTAGTTTACTTAATTTAATAAAATATAAAAATATAAAAAAACTATAAATAAAAAAATAAAAAAACCCTAAAGCTAACCATGTACTAACCTACCTAAACTAAACCTAAACCCTAAAACTACCTTAAACCTGCTAAATCCTAAACCAAACCACTAACCTAAACCCAAACCCTAAACCTAAAACTCCACCACCTAAACCCTAAACCCTTAAACTCCCTAAACCCTAAACCCTAAACTAAACTAAACCCTAAACCCTAACCCTAAACCCTAAACCTGCTACCCTAAACTGACCACCCCTAAACTCCCTAACCCTCCCTTAACCCTACACTAAACCCTAAACCCTCCTAAAACCACCTAAACTAAATCCTAAAACCATAAAATAAATAAAATAAATCAAATAAAATTAAAACTAAACATATAAAATAAAAAATAAAACTAAATTAAAGAAAATAAATAAAAGCCTAAACTAAACTAAATAAATTAAACCTAAAATAAAACCTAATTAAAATAAAACCAAAATATAAAAATAAAATAAACCTAAAATAAAAACTAAATAATAACATAAACTAAATAATAAAATTAAAATAAAGTTGAAAAATAAATAAATAAATAAAACCTAAACCCTAAACTAAAAAAGACCTAAAAAATAAAATAAACCTAAACAAATAAAATAAATAAAAGTAAACCTAAAATAAACCTAAAATAAACTAAAATTAAAAGTTTAGACAAAATAAAAACTAAATGTAAAATAAAAATAAAATAAACCTAAAATAAACCAAAAATAAAATAAAATAAAATAAAAAATAAAATCCTAAGCCTAAAAAATAAAACCTAAAAATAAATAAAATATAAAATATAAACCCTAAACTAAAAAAGACACTAAATATAAATTAAAAATGAAATAACAAAATAAAATTAACCTAAACCTAAACTAAAATAAACTAAACTAAAATAAATAAAATCGAAACCTAAACATAAACCTAAACCTAAACTAAATAACATAAAATAAACTAAAATAAACCTAAATCTAAACTAAAAAAATAAATCATAAAAATAAACCTAAAATAAAAACTTAAAACCAAAACCTAAAAAAATAAAATAAAAACCTAATCCTAAACCTAAACATAAACCTAAAAAAATAAAGTAAAACCTAAACCAAAAAATAAAATAAAAATAAAACTCAACTAAAAAATAAACCTAAACCTAAACCCAAACCTAAAAAATAAACTAAAATAAAAAATCTAAACAAAAATAAATAAACTAAACTAAATAAAAATTAAAATAAATAAAAATTTAAAATAAATAAAAATAAAAAATAAAATAAACTAAAATAAATAAAAAGAAGCTAAATAAAATAAATAAATCTAAAACTATTGGTTTACTTTTTTTATTTTAAGAAAACCCAATACCCTAAGCTAACCCTAAACCCTAAACCATAAAAACCCTAAATCCTTAAGCCTAAACAATAAACCCTAAACCCTAAACCCGAAACACTAATCCCTACCCTAAACCCTAAACCCTAAACCCTAAACCCAAAAAACCTGAAATCCTAAACTAAAGTAAATAAAAGTTAAAAATAAAAAATATTAAAAACCTAAACCTAAATATACTAATAAAAGAAAATAAAATAAAAATTTAAACTAAAACCTAAACCTAAACCTAAAAATTAAAAAAATAAATAAAAATAAACTAAAATAATAAGTAAAACCTTAACTAAACTTTAAATAAAAGTAAACCTAAGAATAAAAACAAAAATGAAGTAAAAACTAGATGTAATATAACAACCAAAAATACCAAAGATAAAATAAAATAAAAAAACCAAATAAAAACCTAAACCTAAAAATAAAACCTAAAAATAAATAAATAAATAAAACCTAAACCTTAAACTACAAAAAAAACCTAAACCTAAAAAAAAAATAAAAATAATTAAATAAAATAAACCTATACCTAAACTAAAATAAATAAAGCATAAACCTAAACCATAAACTAAATAAAATAAAATACACTAAAAATAAACCTAAACCTAAACTAAAACAAAAAACATAAAAAACTAACCTAAAATAAAAACCTATAACCTAAACCTAAAAAAATAAAATAAAAATCTAAACCTAAACATAAAAAATAAAATAAAAATAAAACTAAACAAAAAAATTAACATAAACCTAACCCTAAACCTAAAAAATAAACTAAAATAAAACGCCTAAACTAAAATAAATAAAGATAAAACAAATAAACTAAACTAAATAAAAATAAAAAATAAACCTAAATAACAATATAAACTAAATAAACTCAATAAAGCTAAACCTACCAGTTTACTTAATTGTTTTTTTAAAAAAAACACTAAATGCTAAACCCTAAACCCAAAATAGTAAATCTTAAACCCTAATCCCTAAAACCTAAAACTAAGAAATCCTAAACACTAAACCCTAAACCCTAAAAAACTTGAAACCATAAACCTTAAACTTTAAACTATAAACTAACCCTAAACCCACCAAAACCCTAGCCTAAGGCCCCAAAAGCCTAAACCCTATCCACCTAAACCCTAACTAAATCTTTAAACCTTAAACCTAAAACTTCCTTAAAAGCCCAACCATAAACATAAAAAACCTTGACCCAATCCCTGAACCTGAAACAGACTAAAATCCCTAATCACTAAACACTAAACCCTACCCTAACCTCTAAACCCCAAACCCCCAAACCCTAAACCAAAATAAACCTAGAACCCTAAAACCCTAAATGAATCCTAAACCCTAAACCATATGCCAAACCTAACCAACCTAAATCCTACAAAACCTCATAACTAAACCTAAAATAAAAAAAATCCTAAAAATAAAATAAATAAAATACCTAAACCTAAAATAAAATAAAAAACTGAACTAAAACCTAAAATTAAATGTAAAAATAAAATAAAATTAAAAAATAAGCTAAAATAAAATAACAAAAATATAAAACTAACCTAAAAAATAAAATAAACCTAAGAATAAAAAACCTAAATAAAATAAGAGCTAAACCTAAAATATAAATAAAATTAAATTAAAGTAAAATAAAATAAAAACTAAATAAAAACCTAAACCTAAAAAATAAACCTAAAAATAAACCCTAAAAATAAATAAAATATAAAACCTAAATCCTAAACTAAAATAAAATCTAAATCAAAAATATAAATAAAATAAACATAATAGAGTAATCCTAAACCTAAAATAAACTAAACCTAAACCTAAACCTAATCTAAATAAAATAAAATAAAATAAACTAAAAATAAACCTAAACCTAAACCTAATCTAAATATAATAAAATAAACTAAAAATAAACCTAAACCTAAAATAAAAAATAAAACTAAAAAATAAACGTAAATAAATCCTAAAACCTAATCCTAAAAAAAATAAATAAAATCCTAAACTTAAACCTAAAAATAAAAAGTAAAACCTAAACCTAAAAAATAAAATAAAATTAAAACTAAACTAAAATGTAAACCTAAACCTAAACCTAAAATATAAATTAAATTAAAGAACCTAAACTAAAATAAAAAAACTAAACTAAATAAAATACAAAATAAGCCTAAATAAAAATAAAAAATAAAGTTAACTAAAATAAATAATAATAAAACTAAATGTACTAAATAAACCTAAACCTACCGATTTGCTTAATTAAAAAAAATCTTAAACCCTAAACCCTAAACCTACAATGCTAATCCCTAAACCCTAAACCCTAAAAAACCCTAACCCCTAATCATTAAACCTTAAACTCTAAACCCTAAAATGTAAAAAACCTTAAACCCTAAACACGAAACCCTAATACTAAACCCTAAACCCTAAAAGCATAAAGCCTAAACCATAAACCTTAAACCCTAAACCCTAACCCTAATCCTAAACCCTAAACCCTAACTCTAAACCATAAACCGTAAACCACAAAACTTAAACCTAAACCTAAAGTAACTAAATAAATTAGAAAGTAAACCTAAACCCTAAAACTTGATAAACATAAACCTAAACCTAAGCATTAAGAATGGGCAGAACCTTGACGATAGGAACATCACCGTCAACCAGGCTCAATCTAGATCTAGTGGTGGAGGCGATGGCAGAGGAGTCGATTATCATTGTGGTTGTGGGGGATCTGGAGGTGCTAGTGGATACAAAGGTGGTGATCAGAGCATTGGTGGTTATGGAAGCGGGAGGAGTGATAGAGGTTATAATCATGGTGGTGGTAGAGGGAGAGATTGGGGATATTATGGTGGATCCCACTACTCGAGAACTCAGGTTGTTTCTAACGGGGATATTTGATATGCTGCTTATGGAATTACAATTTTTATAGTATAGATAGTTATAGTTATCAAGGATTTTTGATTTTCTCTATGTGTGCTCATTTTTGATTTATGTCATCACTTGTGTCTTAGAAAACTTGTTGTGTTACTTGATTGATGAAATAAAAAAGAAATATTGAATCTCAATTTGTTCTCTATTAAAACAACCCTAAAGCCTAAATTAAAATTTGAAACTTAATCTTAAAACCTAAACTCAATAATTTTCTAAAGACTTTTGTTGTGCTAGATGAACCTTTGTTGATCATTTTGGATTGGACTTTTGGTTTTGTTGGTTGGTGGCTGCCTTTGGCCCCCTACTGTGTGGTTGTTTTGTCTTTTGATGATTTACACTGGATGCAGCTTATGTTTCCTTCAGTTGACGATTTCATTTCTGAGCAATTTAGTCATTTATGGTTGTTAACCCTAGTTTGGCTTGGTGACTTCTTATTGTTAGGACTTTGGCTTGAGGGCTCCTATCTTGGTTTTGTTGGCTATTTCTCAATTAATTAGCATTGGTCTGGTGCTTGCTGATGGCTGGTACTGGTTTTCCCTAGTTTATAGCTTGGATGGGAATTTGGTTAATGGTTGTTGTTGGTATTCTGACTTTGTTCTAACCTCTCTCTGGGTTATTGTGATTAGTCTGTTATCATTTTTATTTGGTGGTTTGGCGGCTAGCTGGTTGCTGGTCGGTTGCTTTTTGTTTAATGGTGATGGATCTGGAACTCTATGTACTACTATCCTTGGATGTTTACTTGTATCATGTATGCTAGCTATGATGGCTTTAATGTTACTCACATCTTCTCTCTGGTTGGTAGCATTACATATGATTGTAACCCTTCTTTATGAAGTTTGGATGCTCATATGTATTATTGCCCCTTAAGATGATCCTAACTAATCTTAAGCCTTCTCTTTCTAAGCTCTCTCCTTTTCCTCTCTTTATCCTTATCATTTTTAGGTATGACTTTTTCCTTTATAGTGTTTTGCAAATTATTTTTACAAGTTGGAACTGTACAGAGGGTATGGTCGTTGCTCAGTCAACCCAAGTGATGTTGTTGTGGATCTTGCTTATCTTATTTTTTCGAAGGAATCATGAACTGCTACTAACTGATCCTTTTATTATTTTCAAGATTTGTTTGCCTTACTCTATGTCTTTTTCTCTTATGCCTTTTAGGCACTGTATTTGCTCTATTATTTTCTTTTCTTTTTCTAATGTACTTAGATGGGGGTTTAGCTCTCTATGTTTCTTGTAGCTCTAAGAAAAGAAGAATTTTAAAGCTTTACCCCATTTTAAGGACATTGTCTCTTTTCCTTTTTTGGTAATAAAATTCTAACTTTCCCAAAAAAAAATACCTTAAACCTAAACAATAAACAACCCTAAACCATAAAACCCTAAACTCTAAACCCTAAACCCAAAACCCTAAACACAAAACCCAAAAACCTAAACCCTAAACTCTAAAACCATAAACCTTAAATCTTAAGCTTACCCTAAACCCAAAAGGTTAAACACTAAACCCGAAATGCAAAACCATAAACCCTAACCCTAAACCCTAAACCTTAAACCCTAAATACATAAAACTTAAAAATTCTAAGCCCTAAACCCTAAAGCCTAAAGCCTAAACCTGAAACCCTAACCCTAAACACTAAACCCCAAACTTTAAACCTAAACCTAAAGTAACTAAATAAATTAAAAAATAAACCTAAACCAAAACATAAACCTTAAGAATGGGCAAAACCTTAATGGTAGGAACATCACTGTCAACCAGGCTCAGTCTAGATCTAGCGATGGAGATAAAGACGGAGGCTGCAATTATCTTAGTGGTGGTGTAGGATTTGGAGGTGCTGGTGGTTATGGAAGCTGGAGGAGCGAGAGAGGTTATAGTCGTGGTAGTGGCGGAGGGAGGGATCGAGGATATGTTGGTGGATCTCACTACTCGAGAGGTCGGGGTGGTTCTAATGGGAACTGGAGAAACTAAAGAATGGTAGATCTGATCTGCTACTTATGGAGCTGTATCTTTATAGCAGAGACAATTCAAGTTATCTAGGGTTTTTGATTTGCTCTATGCATGCTCATTTTTTATCTATGTCATCGCTTGTGTCTTAGAAAACATGGTGTGTTACTTTGTTGATGAAATCGAAAATAAGAAATGTTGAATCTAAATTTGTACTCTATTAAAAAGAAACTAAAAACCCTAAACACTAAACTAAAACGACCTTAATACCACAAACCTACACAATCATAAACCCTAAACCTAAACCCTAAATCCAAACCCTAAACCCTAAAATGGTAAACCCTAAACCTCAAAACTACCAACCTAAACACTAAACCCTAAACCACAAGCCTAAAGCTACCTTAAAACCTAAAACCCTAATCTTAAACTAAATAAAACCCAAAATAAAATAAATAAAAAACATAAATCTAAATAAAATGAAACCTAAACTAAAACCTAAACTAAACAAAATAAAATAAAATAAAAATTAAATGAAAATATAATAATATAAAATTTAAGCTAACAATATAAAATAGAATAAAGCTTAAATAAAATAAAACTAAGCGTAAAATAAAATAAAATAAACAAAATAAAATAAAATAAAACCTAAACTTAAGAAATAAACCTTAAAAATATACTAAACACTAAACTAAAATAAAATAAAATAAATTAAATTAAATTAAACTTAAACCTAAACTAAAATAAACTAAACTAAATAAATAAAACCTAAACCTAAAACTAAATAAAAAAAAAAACTAAAAAATAAACCTAAACCTAAAACAAAATTAAAACCTAAAAATCAACCTAAAATAAAAAAAAACACTAAAAATAATAAATAAAACAACCTAAAAAAATAAAAAATACCTAAACCTAAAAATAAAAAAATAAACTCAACTTAAAAATATAAAATAAACATAAAACAATAAACTAAACTAAATAAAAAATATATAAATAAAATAAAAATAAAATAAACTAAAATAAATAAAATATTAACTAAATAAGCTAAACCAAAACCCTAAATCCTAATTCCCAAACCCTAAACCTTAAACTACCCCTCACTTTAAACCCTAAACCCTTATCTAAAACCCTAAACCTAAACCCTAAACCCAACCGTAAACCCTAAACCTAAACCACTAAACTCAAAGTAAAAAATTATAAAAGAACCCAAACCCTAAAACCTAATAAACTTAAACCTAAACCTAAACCCTAAGAATGATATTTCCTTTTGATGGAGGTTGACATTATTTCTGGCTGGTATTGTTGAGATTTACTTGCCCTCTAATTTTGGTGGCTCTCCTCTTGTTGGTATCCTACTGTGTTGGTTTTAGGATGGCATGGTGATTGGCAGGCTTCAGAGCTTGCTTATTTGCAATTTTTCCAAGCCTCTTTTTTCCCTGTGAGGGTTTATTGGCTGGTGGTTGCTTCATGGCTATGGTTTTTTCTAGCCTTTTACTTTTGATTTTTGCTATATAGCATCATGATTATTGGTTGGGCTTTGGGGCTTTGTTCCTTCTTAGGTGAGTTTACTCTCTGGTCATTACTTGCCATCTAATTTTTATTCCCTTTTTTTGGTGGTTTATTTAAAGTTTTTTTATGGTGTTTGCCTGTTGGCTGGATGGCCCATTGGCTTGTCATTTCTTTCTCTTGTGGGATGAACCTTTTTTTGGTTGTTCTTATCTCTATTCTACTTTTTTCTTTCTGCATTTGTTTGGGTACTCGATATTGCATTTATCTTTGTTGGTTGGTGGATCTGCCAAATTTTTAGTTTATTTGTTTTGGGTGGCTTTGATGGTGGTTGTTTCTTGGTTGTTGTCTTGTTTTGTTGGTTTTTTTGCTCTAGTTTGGCTGGATGTTTTTCTTGGTTAGTTACTGTTAATCGATGATAGATATTGGAACTTGTGAGGCTCTTGGCTATTAGCTATTTATTTAATTTAAATTGAGTAATGGTTATGAAGGGTGGGATGATCCTCTCTATTATCCTTTTTTGTAGGTGGCAACATATGTCATTGTAACCATTCTTAAGTTTGGATACTCACATATCTGTTTCCCACCCGAGATGAAAGTGATAGAGCCTGAGCCATATCTAAGATTTTTATCATTTATTTTTCCTTTTGTGTATTTAACTTATCCTTATTTCTAGATGTTTATCTCTATATTAAGTTCTTTGCAGGTTTGTGGTAGGTTTTGGGGCTGTAGGTGGTTTGTGCATCTCTTAGAAGATTTTGGGATATAGATGGCTTTGGATGGCCTTCTTGGAATTTAGTGTTATTTCTTTCTTTATTTTTATCATTTCTTTATTTTTTCTTTGGTTTTTTTTATAATAGGTAGGAAATTTATCTCATTAGAAGGTTAATTGTAGCTCTTTGAGTAGTAGTTTAGAGATTTATCTCCTTTAAGGACCTTGTATCAATTTCTTTTGGCAATAAAATTCTCCCACTTTTGATTTTTTTTAAAAAAACCCTAAGAATGGGCAGAACCTTGATGGCAGGAACATCACCATTAATCAAGCATAGTCTAGATATAGTAGTGGAGGCCAAGGCAGAGGCGGTGGTTATCACAGTGGTGGTGGGGGATTTGGAGGTGCTGATGGATATGGAGGAGGTGGTCGGAGCAATGGTGATTATGGAGGTGGGAGGAGCGACGGAGGTTACAGCCATGGTGGTGGCGGTGGGAGAGATTAGGGATATGATGGTGGATACTACTACTCAAGAGGCCAGGGTGGTTTTGATCGGAACTGAAGAAACTAAAAAATAGCCAATCTGATCTGTTGCTTATCGAACTGTCTTTACAATAGAGACGATTCTAGTTATCTAGAGTTTTTGATCTGCTCTATGCGTGCTCATTTTTTATCTCTATCACCTCTTGTGTCTTAGAAAACTTGGTGTGTTACTTGGTTAATGAATTCAAAAAGTAGAAAAGTTGAAGCTAAATTTGTTCTCTATTAAAAAAAATAACCAAAAACCCTAAACCCTAAATTAAAACCTGAACCCAAAACATAAAACCTAAACCCTAAATACTAAACCCTAAACCCTAAAAACCCTAGACCCTAAACCCTAAACCCTAAACTCTAAACCTTAAACCCTAATACCCTAAACCCTAAACCATAAACCCTAAAACTTAATCCCTAAACCCTAACCCTATAAAAGAATTAAAAACCCTACACCCTAAACAATATACCCCGCACCCTAAACCCAAAAACCTAAACTAACCCTAGACCCTAAACCATAAAAAGCTAAAAACCTAAAGCTAAACTAAATAAAACCTAAAAATAAAATAAATAAAAAAACTAACAAAAATAGAATAAAAATTAGAATAAAATAAAAACATAAAATAAAACCTAAACTTAAACATAAAAAAATAAATAAATAAAAACTAAAAAAAATAAAAAAAATAAAATCCTAAAGTAAACTAAAAAAATAAAAAACCTAAATAAAATAAAAACTAAACCTAAAATAAAAATAAAATAAACCTAAAATATAATAAAATAAAAACTAAATGAAAACCTAAACCTAAAAAATAAACTTAAAATTAAATAAAACATAAAACCTAAATCCTAAACTAAAAAAAACCTAAACTAAAATTAACTAAACTAAAATAAATAAAAGCTAACCTAAACATAGAATAAACTAAACCAACACCTAAACATAAACAAAACTAAAAAAAAAAACTAAAAATAAACCTAAACCTAAACTAAGAAATAAAACCTTAAAATAAACCTAAAATAAAACCTAAAACCTATACCTAAAGAGTAAAATAAAAAAACCTAAACCTAAATAAAAATAAAATAAACCAGAAAATAAAATAAAATAAAAAAAATTTAAAAATAAACCTAAACCTAAATGTGAACCTAAAAATAAACTAAAATAAATAAACTAAACTACATAAAAATAAAATAAAATAAACCTAAATGAAAATAAAATCAAATAAACTAAAATAAATAAAATAAAGTAAATAAGCTAAAGGCCATTTTACTTAATTTAACAAAAATAAAAATAAGAAAATAAAGAATAAAAAAAACCCAACACTAATCCCTAAACCATAAACCCTAAACCTATACAACCTCCAAACCCAAAACTTAAAACCACACCCTACCATAAACCTTAAAACTTAAACCCTAAAACCTAAACCACAACACTAAATCCTAAACCCTAAACTCTATTAGAAATCGTAAATACTAAACCCTAATCTAAACCCTAAACTAAACTTAAACCTAAACCTACCCAACCACTGAGCCATAAACCCTAAAACCCTAACACTACCCAAACCCAAACCCAAAACTAAACTTAAACTAACCTGGACCTAAAACCTAAACCTAAATAAGAAATTAAAATAAAATAAAATAAAAATCTAAACTAAACCTAAACCTTAACCTACCTAAAAATAAAATAAAAAATAAACTAAACTAAATTAAAATAAAATAAATAAAAACTTAAATGAAATAATTAAAATAAAATAAACCTAAAATAAAAAGAAAGTAAGCCTAATAAAATAAAATAAAAATTAAATAAAACTTAAACCAAATAAATAAACCTAAAATAACTAAAAATAACACATAAACCCTAAACTAAAAATAACCTAAACCAAAAATTAAAATAAAATAAGCAAAATAAAATAAACCTAAACCTAAAGTAAAATGAATTAAACTAAAATAATTAAAACCTAAACTTAAACGTGAAATAAACTACACATAAACCTAAACTAAGTAAAATAAAATTACATAAAAATAAACCTCAAATAACAACCTAAAACCTAAACCTAAAAAAATAATCAAAACCTAAACCTAAACCTAAAATTAAAAAATAAAATAAAAGTAAAACTAAGCTAAAAAAACTTAAACATAAACTTAAACCTAAAAAATAAACTAAAATAAGAAAACTTAAACTTAAATAGATAAATAAACTAAATAAAAAAATCTTAAGTAAAATTAAAATAAAATACACTAAAATAAATAAAAAAATAAATAAAGTAAATAAACCTAAACCTACAATTTGCATAAATTGTTTTAAAAAAAAACCTAAACCATAAACTAAAAAATAAAACCCAAAAATAAACTTAGGAATAAAAAACCTAAATATAATAAAAACTAAACATAAAATAAAAATAAAATAAACTTAAAATAAACCTAAAATAAAATAAAATAAAACCTAAATAAAATCTTAAGCCTAAAAATTAAAACCATAAAATAAATAAATAAAAAAATAAAATAAACCAACTAAAAAACTAAACTTAAAATAAAAAAGAAATAATCAAATTCAAATAAACCTAAACCTAAACTAAAATAAACTAAACTATTATAAATAAGACCTAAACCTAAACTTAAACCTAAACTAAATAAAAGAAAATAAACCAAAATCTAAACAAAAAAATAAAAAACTAAAAATAAACCTAAAATAAAAACCTAAAAATTAAACCTATGAAAATAAAATAAAACCTAAACCTAAACCTAAAATTAAAAAGAAAAAATAAAACCTAAACCTAAAAAATAAAATAAAAATAAAACTCAACTAAAAAATAAACTTAAACCTATTCCTAAACCTAGAAAATAAATTAAAATAAAAAACCTAAACTAAAATAAATAAACTAAACTAAATAAAAATAAAAAATAAACATAAATAAAAAATGTAAAATATACTAAAATAAATAAACCTAAACCTATTAGTTTACTTAATTTTTTCACAAAAAAACTCTAAACCTTAAGATAACCCTAAAATCTAAACCCTAAAAATCCAAATCCAAAAGCCTAAACACTAAACCCAAACCCTAAACCCTAGTCCCTAACCCTAAACACTAAACCCTAAAACCCTAAACCCTAAACCTTAAACCTTAAACCCTAAAAACCTAAAAATTTAAACCTAAATTACATAAAACCTAAAAATAAAATAAAAGCATAGCCTTAAATAAACTAAACCTAAACCATAAACTAAATAAAACAAAATAAACTAAAAATAAACCTATACCTAAACTTAAAAAATAAAACCTAAAAATAAACCTAAAAAATATAAAATAAAAACCTAAACCTAAATCTAAAATTAAAAAGTATACCTAAAGCTAAAATAAAAAATAAAAACAAAACAAAACTAAAAAAACCTAAACCTAAACTTAAACCTAAACCTAAAAGATAAAGTAAATTGAACCATATTAATAAAATAAATTAAACTAAATATAAATAAAAATTTAAATTAATTAAAATATAAATAAACTAAACCTATTGGTTTGCTTGGTTTTAAAACCATGCTCCCTAAACTGACCTAGATCCAGGCCACAAGTACTAACTCCCTGCGCCCTAAAAAACACCCTGGGCCTTAACTTAAATCCCTAAATCCCTAAACCCTAAACCCTCTCAAGGCCCCATGACCTGGGCCTGGGCCACTGACCCCACCTAAACCCTACCAATACTGATCACTGATCACTAACCCACCCCAATGACCCACTGGGCCCTAGCCACAGGCTAAACTCCATAAACACTACCCTGACTGACCCTATAATACACTAAACCCTGATCCCAAACCCTAAAACCCAAAACCTAAACTAAATTTAAACTTAAACTAAACTAAACTGACTAAACTAAAAACCTAAACATAAAACTTATACCTAAACCCTAAACCTAAACCTAAAACAAAACTTAAACTTAAACCCAAATCTAAAAATAAAACCTATACCTAAACCCTAAACCCTAAACCCTAAACCTAAACTTAAAACTAACAACTAAACCACTAAACCCTAAACTAAACTAAAACCTCTAAACTCACTAAACTCTAGAATCCTAAACCTAGTCATCCTAGTTCTCCTTTGTGGCGGTATGGCGATTTCATTTTTCCCTTTGTCGGTGCATCCCCATCTCACATTTTTGGTGGATCCTTCATCATTATCGACCATTTTATGGAGCCTTTCGAATATCTGGCCGCTCATGTGATGTGTCTCTTCTGAATATGGTTGCGGTGACCTCAAACCCATGGATTACATCTCCCAATTTGGATGATTCGACTAGGGCATCCAATTTTTTGGGGATTCTTGAACCTAATGCCATACCTACTATTAAATCCTTTGAGGATGCACTTTCTGGTAAGAGCTCTACCATATCTGACTCGGTGAATATGATTTTGACTTCTTTTTGAGGTATGCCTGCGATTATGTGTTTGGATCATGATGTCGAAAAGCTTACTAAACCTTTTGAATTTACTTTGGTTGGAAAATTTGAGTTGCACTGGCCAAATTTGGAAAGGTTTCTATCCTTTTTCATAACCTTAAACTTTTAGGTGCTTTCTCTATTGGCTTGATCAATCCAAGACATATTCTGATTGAACTTATGAATGATTTGGATTATTCTAGGGTTTTCTCATGTCGATCTTATTTTATATTTAACTATCAAATGCATTTGTTGATGTGGTCTCCCCTTTTTGACATAAATGATAAATCACTTATTATTCCTATCTAGTTAGCTCTTCCAAATATAAGAATCCATTATGTTACCCGCTAAATTTTGTTTTCTGTTGGGGCTTTTTTTGGTCAGCCACTACAAATTGATTAGGCGATCGCTGTGAGATCATGTCCCTCTTGCTCATATATTGGTTGAACTTGAAATATCTAAAAAACATACTAAGGAGGTTTGTATTGGATCTAAAAGTTTGGTTATTTACAAAAGGTTGAATTTGAAAATTTTTTGGTTTTCTGTTCCCATTGCAAGATACATGGTTATGATAATTTGGATTGTTTTGTTCTTTAGCCGCATCCTAAAAAGAAAATTTTGAATGATCATAACTCGAAATTAGCTTTTGTTAAAGTTAATAAAACTATTTCTATGCCTGGAAATAACTTAAATGTTGATATTAGGTCGGACTCTTTGGAATCTGTTTCTAAAATTATTGATTCTGCTTCTTTTTCTGACCATGAAAAAGGTACTAATAATGTTGAAAATGATGGCTTGCACAACAACCTTTCTTTACATGAGAATATGCCTATTATGGCTAATTCCAAATTCAAAGAGGCTAAAAAAAAATGCTTCATTTTCTAATAAGTCTATTCCTTCTTCTTTGCTAGCATTAATTGATGAGAATGAGGATTTAAATGATAACCTAAATGTGGCTAAAATTCTTGAGCAAAATACTGATTCAGACATTGGTAATTGTGCTTTGAATGGTATAATATCATCTCCTTCCCCTAATTCAAAGATTAATCTTCATTCTAATCCCACATTTCAATAAAATGTTGATTTGGAAGAGGGGGAAGTTGTGATTAGAGATGTTCTTGTTGATCCTTATCCTATTAATAATATTTCTAATCAATCTCTATCTAATAGTGATAGTTTGGATAAAAATAAAAATTCTAAAGTATCCTTAAAAAAACCTAAAAACTCTATTATGCAACCCCTTATTTTTTCCAGATCTACTAGATCTGGATCCTCTTCACATAAATAATGTGTTGTTTCAATTTTTTCTTAGAAGAGGATTTGTTATTCTCTCTCTCTCTCTCTCTTTATTATTATCCTTTAATTTCCTTTTACAATTTTCTTTATGTTTAATTTTTTTATTTGGAATGTTAGAGGGATTGGTACCCTCATTGTTCATAATCTTATTAGAAATCTCTATAAAATTAACAATATTTATTTTCTTAATGATATTGAACCTCTTATACATGCTGATAAAATCAAACATGTTATTAGAATGCTTGGCTTTTGTAATTTTTTTCTAACATCAGCAATAAAATTTTGTGCTTTTGGAATAGCTTCTTAAATGTTTTAACTTTCGGTGATCTACAATAAGTTGTCAATGCTCAAATTTCTTTTGGTGACTCTTGTGTACTGGGCTCTTTTATTTATGCTTCTAGCAATAGAGCTGGTCGAAATGTTCTTTGGGAGAATTTGAGAAGTTTTTCTCTTTCTGTTAACAAACCTTGGTTGGTTGGGGGTGATTTCAACACTATTATGTATTCTTCAGAAAGAAGGAGTGGTTGCTTGCATAATATTCATTATATGAAAGAACATTCTAATATAATTCTTGATTGTAATCTTTTTTACATTGGTTTTAAAGGCTCTAATTATACTTGGCAAAACTCTAAGCTCTAGCAACATTTAGAAGAATTCTTCTCAACTCTCATTGGATTAATTAATGGCCTCTTACCTATGTTGACCATTTTAGTAAAACTTTATCTGATCATGCCCCACTTTTGGTTTATGTTAAAGAAAACTATAAAATATTAAACATCTCGCCCTCTTTTAGATTTTAAAATATGTATATTCAGCATTTAGATTTTCTTAAAGTCATGGCCATTAATTGGATTGCCCCTTTAAACCCTGATGATTCGATTAGGGGTATGAATAGATTATGGTTTAAGCTTAAAAATCTCAAAAAAAATTTGGTTTGGTGGAACAAACATTATTTTAAAAATCTTTTTGCTAATATAAAAAACATGGAACTTTTGGTTTATGAACTTGAAAATGCTATTTTTACTAACTCTTCTAAGCTTAAAGATTTGAATGAAGCTAAAGATAAACTTATTAATTATCAGAATATGGAAGAGACCTATTGGAGACAAAAGATGCTAGTAAATATATTTGCGATGGGGAAATACCGTATTTTTATGCTTTATTTAATAAAAAGTGATCTTTAAATTATATCAAAAAAATGAATAATGATATTGGAGATTGGATTACTGATATTAATGTTATTAAAGATTATGTTATTAACCACTTTAGAAATATGCTTAATAAAAGCCACTTTTATGAAGCTATTTCTAATTTTCATTTGATCCCCTCTATTATTACCAATGATGATAATCATTAGCATACTAGGTTGCCTACTGAAGATGAGATTGGTAAAGTTCTCAATAATATGAACATTGATTTCGTTAGTGGTCTGGAGGGTTATACTACTCAATTTTTTCAAAATTGTTGGTCTATTATTAAACATGACTTAATCGATGCTATTGTTGATTTTTTATTGGTAATCCTCTGCTTAAATATTTTTCAAGCACTTCCATTATTCTCATACCTAAAAAAGATAATCCAGATTCTTGGAGTGATTTTAGACTTACTAGTCTTTACACATTCTTTAATAAATTGATTTCTAAAATTCTTACTAATAGATTTAGTCCTTTACTTCAAAAAATTATCTCTCTCAACCAAACTAGTTTTGTAAGAGGGAGATCTATATCTGATAACATTCTTCTTGCTCAAGAGCTTATTCATGATTTTGATGTTCCAACTAGAGGTGGTAACATCCTTTTTAAATTAGATATTTCTAAAGCCTTTGATAATATCTCTTAGGATTTCCTTTTAAATAAACTGCATTTATTTGGTTTCTTTGATAATTTCATTAACCTTATTAATAACTAAATTAATAATGCCTGATTTTCAATTCTTTGTAATGGTGAAGCTTTAAGCTTCTTTTCTTTTTCTTCACAAGGAGATCCTTTGTCCACTTCTTTGTTTATTATTACTGTGGAATACCTTTCTAGGAGTTTAAATGATTTATTCAATAACAACCCTAGCATGTACTTTAGAACCCTTGGTGGTATCCTTGTTTCATCTTAGCTTTGTTGATGATTTCATTATCTTTTGTAATGCTTCTTTTCATCATATCAAAAGACTTAAGAAATTTTTAAATAATTTTGGTAGAGAAAGTGGTATTTCTATTAATGAAAGCAAGAGATACTTTAGTACCTCCTCTAAAATTTCTAATAATAAAATCAATCATATCTTGAGAATCACTAACTTAAAACTCCTATTAAATATATGGTTGCTCCTCTTCTCAAAAGTCAAAAAAGATCCCATCTTTTTGATGAGCTTATCCAAAAAATTTCTAATAAAATTTTTATTTGGGAATTTCATCAATAAAATTTTGGTGTGGGAATTTCACTTACTTTCTTTTGGTGGCAGGCTTACTTCTCTTAATAGTACTCTTAATTTGATGCCTTTATATCTTATTCAAACCATTATCCCTACTAATTCTATCTTAAATAGAATTGATCGAATGCTAAATAAATTTTTTTGGGGCTCTAATAATTCAGTTAAAAGGATGCATTGGACTTCTTAGCATAAATGTAGTGGTCCTCTGGGTGAAAGTGTACTTGGTTGCAAACTTATTCATGAAGATATTATTGCCTTCTCCAGTGAATGTTGGTGGAATTTTTGAAAAAAAGATTGCTTCTGGGCTAATTTTATGATAGCTAAATACTGTCAAGGTAAGCACCACCCTTAAATATGTACTTATAAAGTTGGTGACTCCCTAATTTGGAAATGTCTTTGCTCCATTAAATGGGAGGCTAAATCCTTGATATCTTGGGGTATAAATTCAAGATCTTGTTTCTTTTAGCAAGACAACTAGATTGGTGGAGGTTCTACTGATTCTTTTTTATCTACCCATTCTACTACTGCTACTAAAGTTAACTCATTTTAGCTTAATAATAAGTGGAATGATAGTAAACTTAGCCAATTTATTCATATTTCTCTTTTTGATAAATTTAGTGATATTCCTATCTTTTCCAACAAGCTTGATCAAATTATTTTTAATCTATCTTATAATGGTGATTTTATTCTTAAAGAGGCTTGGAATTATATTTGAGACACTCATATTTCTTCAAATGTATTTATTAAACTTTCAAATAATATCATCCCTATCTCTTATTCTGTCCTTACTTGGAGAATAATAAAAAAACTTCATTCATGTTGATTCCTTGCTCTCAGATAAAGGATTTCATTTGCCTTCCAAATGTTATTGTTGTTTTTATATTGAAAAGGTTAATCATGTTTTTGTTAATGGTGTTATTGCCTCTAAATTATGGGTTTAGTATGATCTTTTTAATACTAACCATTTCCATGGCTTTATTTCTTTATATCAACTTCTTGAAGCTTGTTTCCACAAAACTATGAAAGTTCATATCAAAGTTCTAATTGCCATTACCCTTATTTAGTTCATATGGATGGATAGAAATGATGCTAAATATTGTGGTATTCCTATGAGTCATAAAAGGATCATCGCTAGAACCAAAGAAAAAATTATGCATTAAATAATGCTTATTTAATTAGTAACACACATTTTAGAGGTTGCAAATTTGTGGCCAAAAGATCGGGTCTTTACCTACCTGAGATCACCTTCTATATGGAATATAAGATTATATATTGGATAAAACCTAATAATAATATTATTAAAATTAATACTTGATGGCTCTCTCTCTTAGAATACATTTGATTGTGGTGGTATTTTTTGGGATTTTGAAGGTAATGTCATTTTTGTTTTTGCTTATCCTCTTAAAGCTTATTCTATTATCTATGCTGAATTAATGGTTGTAAACAAAGCTATTGACATTTGTTTGCGAAAAGGTTTCTTCAATATTTGGATTGAAGTTGATGCTCTTTACTCATTGACATCGACTTCCACTAAGATGGGGAATGCAGATTTATTTTATCTTCTTAATCATACTAGAACACTCCTCTCTCAAGTATGCTTTTAAATTCCTCACATTTGGCATGAATGAAATGTCTGTGTAGATTTTATAGCTAATCTAGGTGCTACATTAAATGATCTCAGTCATTATGATAATCTTAATTTACCTAGATAATTGAGAGGGTTGGTTAATCTGGATAACACTAGATTACCTTATCTCAGAAATTAAATTTGCTTTGTGTTTTTTTGGTTTTCTATGTTTTTGTCTATGTGCATTTTCATTTTGCTACATTCCTCTGGCTGGTTCACTCTCTTGTCTAGTTTGTGCTGTAATATTTAAGAGATCTCTTTGAGGTGGTGGCTGGCTGTTAGCCTCTCTTATTGGAGATGTGTTCTCTTTGGCTAACTATTTTATTTAGGGATCTGAATGTCAACAGTTTCATCAAGTGCTTCCTTAAACATGTGGTGGCCTCATTATAGGTTATGCCTCTACCTGCTTTCAGCTTTTCCCTTTTCTTAATTGGTACGAGTTTTGCCTCTGGTTTTGGATGGCTATTTCTTTACTTAAGAAGGTTATTCTGCTACTATTTTGGGCCTTGGGGGTGCTGCTATTTGCTACTACCCTCTACTTGGCTATCTTGGGTGGCTATTATTTGATGGCTATTGTTGATCATTACACTCTTGAGTTTGTTCTAGGGCTTTTGGTGGTTTTTTTCTCTTCATCCATTTTAGGCTTGGTGGCTTTGTTTGTTGGTTTCTCCCTTTACCTTGTGGCTAGAAGGGTGCTGATTGATGGTCGTTAGTATCCTATTTTCTCTTTGGTACTTGTTTTTTTTATCCCTAGTGTCTAGAAGGGGCCTTGGTCTATTTTTCCTGTCCACTCTGGTTGGCTGTTGGAGGTTGGGTGGTCCTCCTAGGCTGCAGTATTTTATCTGGTTAGGTGATTACCATTTCTTTCTTTGTTGTTTTTGGTGGCTCCTGTTGGTTTGTCACTATGCTTATATATCTGTGTTGGGATTTCCTCCCCTTTGGACTGGCTGCTTTCTTATTGGAGTTGGCTCATCTGCTACTTTGTTAATTAATTGGGTTGCTTTGTGGGCTGGCTGGTTTGGTTGGTTGTGCTAGCTGGTTTGGTTGGTTTCCTTTTTGGTTTTCTTCCTGAACTGTTATTAGCTAGTAGGGTTGCCTTTGGTGGCTTTTCTTTATTTTATTTTTGGCTTTATGGTGGTTATTTGTTAGTTGTTGATATTGGTTATTTGCTCAGTTGGCTGTTATTTTTTCCTTGAGTGCTGTTGGCTAGTCTGTTATTTTGGCTGAGGATTTGGACTTCTTTTGGTTTCTTTGGCTCCCTTTGTTTCCTTTGTCTTGCCTCTTGGTTGGTAGGGTGGGCCAGGCTATTTTCCCTGTTGCTCTTGGTGTTGATTTTCTAGTGTTTTCTGGATGCCCCTTTGGTGTCCTCATGGGTTCTTTTTCCTCTCTCTATGGCTATCTTCCTGTCTCTGAATGAGGTATTTTGACTACCTTTTTATTTCTTGCCTCTACTGTCTAGGTTGGACTGGTGGCTGCTGTTAGTGTTTGCCTTGTTTTCGGATCTATTTTGGAATTGTTGGTTTCTTAGTGCTAGTTGTTGGTTGTTATTTTGTTTTTGGATTATTTCTTGTGGTAGTCTGGTGACACTAGTGGGTTTGGTTCCTATCCATGGTGGCTTTACTTTCTGGGTGAAATCTTAGTAGCAGCTCTTTCATTTCTATTGTGGTCATTTTATTGATGCTAGTTCCTTTCGAGCTTAGTGACCTTTAGTAGGCTTGGTGATTTGTGGGCCAGCTATTTCTATTTGTTGGGCAGCAAGTACTAGAGAATTGTTGACTTTCACTCTTTGGTGGATTGCCTTCGTGAAGGTAAATTGGCAATGATGGTTGGGATTATTTCCCTATTATCTTTTTGCTAGTAGTAGCATATCTGACTGTAACCCTTCTTTTGAAGTTTGGATGCTCACATTTGTGGTTGCCACTTAAGATGAAGGTGACTAAGCCTAAGCCTTATTTGAAATTTTCTCTTATATTGCTCTTTATTATGTGCTTAAGCTTGATTTTCTCTAGCTGTGCTAATTACATCTTCTAGTAGCTTGCAGGATTCTTTTATAGGTTCTTTGCAAGTTTGGATCCTCGATATGGATTGTGCAACTCTCAACTTGATTCTAGTAGTGGGCTTTGTGATCCTCTATTTATATTTGTTGCTTAGTTATTTTTTGGTCTTTTATTTCTTTTGCTTAGGTTTTTATTTCCTTGCTTTTTTTGTATTACATAGGGGACTTTTCTCTCTAGGCTGAATGTAGCTTATTGAGCGGTAATTAAGAAAATTTTCCCCTCTTAAGGAACTTGTACTCCTTTATTTGTGGCAATAAAATTCTCCCCTCTATGCATTTTCTTAAAAAAAATCTTAAACCCTAAGCCAAAGACCTAAACCGAAACCCTAAACCTTAAAAACCTAGAAACCTAAACCTAAACTAAATAAAACCTGAAAATCAAATAAAGAAAAAAACCAAAACCTAAATAAAAAAAACCTAAACTAAAACCTAAACCTAAACAAAAAATAAAATAAAATAAAATAATAAAATAAAATAAAAAATAAAAATAAATTAAAATAAAATAAATAAATTCTTAAACTAAACTATAAAATAAAATAAACCTAAGAATAAAAAAACCTAAATAAAATATAAAACTAAAACTAAAACATAAATAAAATATACATAAAATAAAATATAATAAAAACCTAAACCTAAAAAATAAACCTAAAAATAAGTACAAAATAAAACCTAAACCCTAAACTAAAACAAAACTTAAACCTAAATTAAAATAAAATAAAATAAAATAAAATAAAAATAAACCTAAACATAACTAAACTAAACTAAAATAAATTAAACCTAAACCTAAAATAAACTAAATCTAAAGCTAAACAAATCTAAATAAAATAAAATAAACTAAAATAACCTAAAAAACAAAATAAAACAAAATAAAATCCTAAACACAACCAAAATAAAATAAAATAAAATCCTAAACTAAACTAAAATAAAATAAAATAAAACTTGAAAAATAAACCTAAATCTAAATAAAAAAATAAACTAAAATAAAACCTAAATTATAATAAAAAATAAACTAAATAAAATAAAATTAGAACTAAATAAATAAAATAAAGTAAACTAAAATAAATAATAAATAAACTAAATATACCAAGTAAACCTAAACTATTGGTTTGCTTAATTTTAAAAAAAACTTAAACCTTAAATCCTAAATATTTAACACTAAACCCTAAACCCATAAAACCCTAGCCTAAACCTACCTTAACCTAAATCCTAAACCCTAAAGCATAAAACCTAAAACCTAAACCTAAACTAAAAACAAAACTAACCAAACCAAACCTACCCCCAAACCCCAAGCCTAAACTTAAACCTAAACCTAATGTAACTAAATAAATTAAAAAATAAACATAAACCCTAAAACTTAATAAACCTAAACTAAACCTAAACCCTAACAATGAGCAATACCTTGATGGTTGGAACCTCACTGTTAACGAGGCTCAGTCTAATATGGCGATGGAGGTGAAAGCGGAGGAGGTGGTTATCACAGTGGTGGTGGGGGATCTTGAGTTGCTGGTGGATATGAAGGTGGTGGTCAGAGTAGTGGTGGTTATGGAGATGGGAGGAGCGATGGAGGTTACAACCATGGTTATGGTGGAGGGAGAGATCGGGGATATGATGGTGGATCCCCCAACTCAAAAGGCCAGAGTGGTTCTAATGGGAACTAGAGAAACTAAAGAATGGCTGATCTGATCTACTGCTTATGAAACTGTGTCTTTATAGTAGAGACAATTCTAGTTATCCAGGGTTTTTGATTTGATCTATGCGTGCTCATTTTTATCTATGTCACCACTTGTGTCTTACAAAACTTAGTGTGTTACTTGGTTGATGAAATCAAAAGGATGAAATGTTGAATCTGAATTTATTCTCAATTAAAAAAAAATATCAACCAAAAACCTAAACCCTAAAACTAAAAGCTCAACCCAACAATTTGCTGGGGCCTTTTGCTATGCTGGCTGAACCTATGTTGATTCTTTTGGATTAGACTTTTTAGTTTCGAGTGGTTGGTAGCTGCCTTTGGCCCACTTTTATGTGATTTTTTTGTCTTCTTGTGATTTGTAATGGATGCAGCTTATTTTTCCTTCAGTTGATGGTTTCATTTCTGAGATATTTAGTCATTTATGGTTGCTCACCCTAGTTTGGCTTGGTGACTGCTTATTGTTGGGACTTTGGCTTGAGGGCTCCTATCTTGTTTTTTGTTGGTTATTTCTCTATTAATTGGCATTGGTTTGGTGCTTGCTGATGGCTATTTTTGGTTTTCTTGGGTATGGAGCTTGGATGGGTATCTAGTTAATGGTTATTGTTCATGTTCTGACTTTATTCTAGCCTCTTTCTAGGTTATTGTGATTAGTCTGTTGTGTTTTTTTGTTTGGTGGTTTGGCTGCTAGCTAGTTGCTGCTCAGTGGCTTTTTGTTTAATGGTGTTTGATCTAGAACTTTAAGGACTGCTAGCCATAGATGTTTTCTTATATTAGGTACGTTGGCCATGATTGCTTTGATGTTACTCAGCTCTTCTCCCTGGTTGGTAGCATTACATATGATTGTAACACTTCTTTATGATGTCTGGATGCTCATATTTATTATTGCCCTTTGAGATGATCCTAATTGAGCCTAAACCTTCTTTTTCTAAGCTCTCTCTTTTTCCACTATTTATCCTTATCCTTTTTAGCTATGTCTTTTGCCTTTGTAGTGTTTTTTGATTTCTTTTATGTTAGAACTTTCTGAGAGGAATGTTATTGCTCAGTCAAGGATGTTGTTGTGGATCTTGCTTATCTTACTTTCTCAAAGGAATCATGAACTGCTGCTGACTCATCCTTTTACTATTTTCAGGATTTGTTTTAGTCTTACTCAATGTCTTTTCCTCTTATGCTTTTTAGGTGCAATATTTCCTGCTTTATCCTTATCTTTTTCTAATGAACATAGATTGGGGTTTACTTCTCTAAGTTTCTTGTAGCTTTGAGAGCAATATAATTTTAGAGCTTTACCCCTTTTAAGGATATTATATCTTTTCCTTTTATTGTAATAAAATTCTAACTTTCCCCAAAATTAAAACCCTAAACCCAAACCCCAAACCTAAACAAAACCCTAAACCTAAACCACTAAACTCTAAACCCTAAACCCTAAACCTAAACCCTAAACTAACCTTAAACCCTAAAGGCAAAGCAGACCTAAACCCACAAACCCCAACCCTAAAACCCTAAAAGCATAAAACTTAAAATCTAAACCCTAAACCCAAAAACCTAAACCATAAACCCTAAACCCCAAACATTAAACTAAACATAAAGTAACCGAATAAATTAAAAAATAAACCTAAACCGTAAAACCTAATAAACCTAAACCTTCAGAATAGGCATAATCTTGACAGTAAGAACATCACGCCAACTAGGCTCAATCTAGATCTAGCGGTGGAGCCGCAGGCAGAGACGGCGATTATGGCAGTGGTGGTGGGGTATCTAGAGGTGATGGTCGGAGCAGTGGTGTTTATGGAGGCAGGAGCAGTGATGGAGGTTACAGCCGTGGTGGTGGTAGAGGGAGAGATCGAGGTTGTGATGGTTCATCCCACTACTAGAGAGGGGGTGGTTGATGGAACTAAGCGAAGCAGCGATCCGATCTACTTACTTATGTGTCTTTATCATAGAGACTGTTCTAGTTATTTAGGTTTTTTGATTTGCCCTATGCGATCTCATTTTTTATTTATGTCATCGCTTGTGTCTTAGATAACTTTGTATGTTACTTGGTTGATGAAATCGAATTGAGGAAATGTTACATCTTAATTTGTTCTCCTTAAAAAAAACTAAAAACCCTAAACCCTAAACCTACATAGGTAAACCCTAAACCCTAAACCTAAAAACCCAAAACCCAAAACCCTAAACCCTAAACCCTAAACCCTAAAACCCTAAACCCTAAACCTTAATCTCTAATCCTTAAACCATACCTAACCATATACCATATCCTAAACCCTAAACCACAAACCCACTTACCCACAAACCTACCAAAACCTAAAACAAAATAAAATAAATAAAATAAAAAAAATCTAACTAAAAAAAAAACTAAAACCTAAACATAAACCTAAACTTAAAAAAATAAAATAAAATAAAAATAATCCAAAATAAAATAAATAAAACCTAAACTAAATAATAAAATTAACCTATGAATAAAATGATTAAAATAAAAATGAGAAAAATAAAATAAAATAAAATAATAAAACCTAAAATAAACCTTAAAAAATAAAATCTATATAAAATAAAAGCATAAACCAAAATAAAAATAAAAGAAAATAAAATAAACAAACTAAACTAAATAAATATAAAACCTAAACCTGGACTAAATAAAACTAAAATAAACTAGGCAAATAAAAATAAAACTTAAAATAAACCTAAAATAAAATAAAAAATTTAAAACCAAAATAAAATAAAATAAAACCTAAACCTAAAACCTAAAAAATAAAATCTAAACCTAAAATAAAATAAAAATAAAACTCAACTAAAATAAACCTAAACCTAACTTATAAAATAAACTAAAATAAAACATAAACTAAAATACATAAATTAAACTAAATAAAATAAAAATAAACTAATAAAATAAAGAATAAAATAAACTAAATGATAAAATAAACTAAATAAACTTAAACCTACCAGTTTACTTAATTTAAAAAAACCCATAAACCCTAAATCCTAAACCCTAAACCCTAAACCTAAAACTTATGGCTCTAAACCCTAAATCCAACCCTGAACCACAACCCCAAACCTAAACCACAAACCACAAGCATAAACCCTAAAACCCAATAATAAACCTCTCGTAAACCTAAACCCTAAACCCTAAACCCTAACCTTAAGCTCTAAACCGTAAACCCTAAACCTTAAACCTAAAACTATACTAAATAAATTAAAAAATAAACTTCAACCCTAAAACTTAATAAACCTAAACCTAAACTTAAACCCTAAGAATGGTATCTCCTTCTGATGGAGGTCGAGATTGTTTCTAATTGGTATTGTTGAGCATTGGTTGCCCTTTGGTTTTTGTGGCCCTCGCTTCTTGTTGTTCTCTTGCTGTGTTGGTTTTACAATGGCCTGGTGATTGGAAAGCTTCGGAGCTTGCTTGTTTGCCTTCTTCCCTAGCCTCTTTTATTTCTTGTGAGGGTTTATTGGCTGTTGGTTGCTTGATGCCTATTGTTTTTTCCAGCCTTTTGCTTTTTGGTTTTGGCTATCTAGCGTCATGATTATTGGTTGAGCCTAGCCATGAACTTTGTTCATTCACTGAGTTACTCTCTAGGCATTTCATCTAGTTTTGTTCCCCTTTTAGTGGTCTTTTGAAGTTTTTTTTTTTATGGTGTTTCTGGATGGCCCATTGGCTTGTCATTTCTTTCTATTGTGGGATGAACCTGTATGTGGCTTTGGTTGTTCTTAGCTCTATTGCTATTTCTAATGATTCTTGCTGATATGTTTGGATGGGTGTCCTTGATGGCTGGCTATAGTTGTGATGTTGGTTGGTGGATCTGCAGAATTTTTGGTTCTTTACCTTTTGTCTTTGTTTGTTTTGGGTGGCTTTGATGGTGGTTATTTCTTGGCTGCTGTCTTGTTTGGTTGATTTCTTTGCTCTAGTTTGGCTGGTTGTTTTGCTAGTTTACCTATTTAATCTTGATGATAAATACTAGAACTTGGCTAGCTCTTGGTTGTTGGCTATTTGGTTTAATCGAGGTAAGTTGACTATGTTGGCTGAGATGTTTCCCCTATTATCTTTTTAGCTAGTAGCACCATATGTGATTGTAAACCTTCTTTTAAAGTTTGGATGCTCACATATCCTGTTGCCTTTGAGATGAATGTGACTGAGCCTGAGCCTTATCTATGATTTTTATCATTTTGTTCCATTTGTGTACTTAGCTTGTCCTTATTTCTAGATGATTTTCTCTATCTTAAGTTCTTTGCAGGTTTGTGGCTAGTTTTGGGGCTGTAGGTGGTTTGTGCATCTCTCAGAAAATTTCAGGATATAGATGTCTTTAGCTACCCTTTTTGGAATTTTGTGCTATTTCTTTCTTAGTTTTTGTCTTTTCTTTCTTTTGCTTTGGTTTTCTTGTAATAGGTTGGGGATTTATCTCTTTAGGCTAATTGTAGCTCTTTGAGTAGTAGTTTAAAGATTTATCGCTTTTAAGGACCTTGTATCCCTTTCTTTTTGTCAATAAAATTCTCCCACTTTTCATTTAAAAAAAACCCTAAGAATTGGAAGAACCTTGATGGAAGGAACATCACCATCAACCAGGCTCAGTCTAGATCTTGCGGTGGACGCAAAGGGAGAGGCGGAAATTATTGTTGTGGCGGTGGGGGATCTAGAGGTGCCGGTGGATATGGAGGTGTTGGTCAGAGTAGTGGTTAGTATGGAGGCGGGAGGAGCAACCAAGGTTATAGTAGTGGTGGTGGCAGAGGGAGAGATCAGGGATATGACGGTGGATCCCGCGACTCAAGAGGTCGGGTGGTTTTGATGGGAACTGGAGAAACTAAAAAATGGCTGATCTGATCTGCTACTTATGGAACTGTGTCTTTACAGTAGAGACGGTTCTAGTTATCTAGGCTTTTTGATTTGCTCTATGTGTGCTCATTTTTTATCAATGTCATTACTTTTGTCTTAGAAAACTTAGTGTGTTACTTGGTTGATGAATTTGAAAAGAAGAAATGTTGAATCCGAATATGTTCTCAGTTAAAAATAATTAACCAAAAATCGTAAGTCCTAAACTAAAACCTAAACCCTAAACCTAAAACCTAAACCCTAAACCTTGAACCCTAAACCCTAAAAATCCGAAACCCTAAACCCTAAACACTAAACCCTAAAACCCTAAACCCTAAACCATAAACCCTAAAACTTAAACCCTCAACCTTAAACCCAAAACCCAAGAAAACAAACCCTAAATCCTAAACCCTAAACCCTAAAAAGATAAAAAACTTAAACCTCTAAATAAAACCTAAAATAAAATAAATAAAAAACTAAACCAAAATAAAATAAAATAAAACCTAAACTAAAACATAAAATTAAACCTAAACTAAACCTAAACCTAAAAGATAATAATAAAAAAATAAAAACTAAAATAAAATAAAATAAATAAAAACCTAAACTAAACTAAAAAACAAAATACCTAAATAAAATAAAAAACTATACCTATAATAAACATACAATAAACCTAAAATAAAAAACAAAATAAAAACCTAATCCTATAAAATAAATCTAAAAAAAAAATCTAAAAGTAATAAAATGAAACCTAAAAAACTAAAAAAAAAAACATATAAAATAAAATAAATAAACCTAAAATAAACAAAATAAATAAAACTAAAATAAATTAAACATCAACTAAACCTAAATCTAAACTAAATAAAATAAAATAAACTAAAATGAACCTAAACCTCAAAATAAACCAAAAATAAAACCTAAACATGACTTAAAAAATAAAATAAAAAAAACATAAACTAAACCTAAAAAAAAAATAAAACCAAAACCTAAAAATAATTAAAATCAAACTAAACTAAAATAAACTTGACTAAACCTAAGATAAACTAAATAAAAAAACCTAAACTAAAATATGTAAACCTAAAATAAATAAATAAATAAATAAAAATAAAGTTGGGCTATAAAATAAAAATAAACTAAATTAATTTAAATAACTGAGCTAATCAGCCACCCTACCTACACCTTACCCAAACCTAGATCCTAATCCAGGCCACTACCACAACCACTGGACCACAAAACCTAAATCCCTGACCTTAAATCACACCACCTGAACCTAAGCTGACCACAACCCAAACCCTGACCATGAGGCCAAAACTAAACTCTAAACAACCTGATCCTAATCCTAACCCTAACCCTAAAACCTTAACTCTAAACCCAAACCCTAAACCCAACCCCAAACCACTAATCCTTAACTAAACCATAAAGCCAACCCTAAACCAAACCCTAAATGTAAACCTAGTAAACTAAATAAATAAAAAATAAATCTAAACCTAAAACCTAATAATCCAAAACCTAAACCTACTAGACCTAATAATGGGAGAACCCACGGCGGGAACATGGTGTCACTAGGCTTGTCTAGATGCGTTCGAGGAAAAGGTGGAGGCGGAGATTATCATTGTGGTGGTGGGAGATTTTGAGGTGCTGATGGATATGGAGGTGGTGGTGGAGCAGTGGTTGTTATGGAGGAGAGGAGTGATGGAGGTTACAGCTGTGGTGGTCGCGGAGGGATAGATTGGGGATATGATGGCGGATCCCACTAGAGGTGGTGGTTAATGTGGAAGCGAAGAATGGCCTCATTTGCTTATGGAACTATGTCTTTAAAGTAGAGATAGTTTTAGTTATCTATGGTTTTTGATTTGCTCTATGCGTGATCATTTTTTATCTATGTCATCACATGTGTCTTAGAAAACTTGGTGCGCTACTTGGTTGGTGAAATCAAAAAGAAGAAATGTTGAATATTGATTCTCTATTAAATAAAATTAAATCCTAAACCCTAAAACTAAATCTAAACCTAAAAAACCCTAAACCCTACCAAAACCTAAAACCACAAACACTAAACCCTAAACATTAAAAACCTTAAAACTAAAACCTACCATACAGACCTAAATCCTAAAATGGTAAACCCCAAACCTATCTAACAGACCCAAAAACTGAGCCCTACCATAGTAAACCCAAATTCTGGGTTCTAAACCATAAACTGGCCTACCCTGAGCCCTGGCCAACCACTGAGCCTGTCCTGGCACCAGATCCCAGGAATAAACTGGCTATGGCTGGGCTGATGAGCTGAGCCTGACAAGGCATGACCTGGATCCCAGGCCACTGAGCTGGCTGAGCTGAGGCTGAGCTAGGCCCTGGCTAGGCTGAGCTGCACCCAAAGGCTAGGCCCCTGGCCTGCTGTTAAACTGAGCCCAGGCTGAGTGTGAGGCCAAACCTGGGCTGAGCCTGATCTTAGGCCCAGGCCAGGAGGCTGAGCCCTGGGCTAGGCTGACCTGGGCTGAGCTGGGCTGAGCCCTGGGCTGGACTGAAGCCCAGGCTGAGCCCAGGCCCTGGGCCCTGAATAGGCTTAGGCTAGCCAAACCTGAGCCCTGGGTCTGGGCCCTGATGGGCCACTGGGCTTCTAGGCCCTGGGCCCTGGGCCCTGGCTGAGCTGACTGAGCTGGGCCTGGCAGCCAGGCCTGGACTGGGCTGGTGGGCCCTGGACTGAGCAGGCCAGGCCCTGGGCCCAGGCCCAGCCTGGGCCTAGCCCTGGGCTGGGCTGGGCCTGTGCCACAGGCTGGGCTGGGCCCCTGAGACCCCTAAACTAATACTGGGCCAAAGCCCTGGGCCCTGGGCCTGGGCCCAACTGGGCCCCAGGCCCCAGCCCTGGAATCTTGGGCCCACTGACCCTGAGCCCTAAAATAAGCCCAGACCTAAAGCCCTAAAACCTAAACCCCAGATCCTAAACCTGGGCCTAAAACCAAACCCAGCCTAATAAACCTAATAAACCAAAAGATAAATTAAATAAAAAAACCACAAACTAAATAAAAAACCAAACTAAAACCTAAACCTAAACTAAAACTAAACTAAAACTAAAAAAAAATAATAAAGATAAAAATAAGAACTAGTAAAATAAATAAATAAAACCTAAACTAAACTAAAAAATAAAATAAACCTAAAAATAAAAGGAAATAAAATAAGACTAAAACTAAAATAAATATTAATTAAACCTAAAATAAAATAAAATAAAATCTGAAAAAACTAAAAAAAGATAAACTAAACCAAAAATAAAAATAAAATAAACAAAATAAAATAAGCCAAAACTAAAATAAACTAGACCTAAACCTAAACCTAAACAAAATAATATAAAATAAGCAAATAATAAACCTAAACCTAAATTAAAAATAAAACCTAAATAAACCTAAAATAAAACCTAAAACCTAAAACTTAAAATAAAATAAAACCTAAAAATAAAAAATAAAACCTAAATCTAAAAATAAAATAAAAAAATAAAACTAAACTAAAAATAAACATAAACACTAAACTTTAAAATAAACTAAAACAAATACCTAAATAAATAAATAAAATAAAATAAATATAGTGAAATAAAATGAACCTAAATAAAAATAAAAAAATAAATAAAATAAAATAAAGAAAAAAATAAACTAAATAAACTAAATAAACCTAAACTTTCTGATTTACTTAATTTAAAAAAGATTAAAAAAAATAAACATATAAAAACCCTAAACCCAAAACCACAAAAAAACCTAAACCTACCCAAAACCAAACCTTAAACTCTAAACCTTAAAACTAAATAACCCCATTATAAAATGCTACCCTAAACCCTAAGCCCAAACCTAAACCTACACTAAGCCATAAACCCTAAAATTCTAAACCCTAAACCCTAAATCTAAACTAACCCCAAGCTATCCCTAAACCCTAAACCCTAAACCCTAAAAACCCTAAACCCTAAAGCCTAAAAACTATACCATAAACCCTAAACCCTCAACCCTAACCCTAAAAATTAAACCCTAACCCTACTGAAGTGCTGGTGGATATGGAGGTGGTGGTCATGGAGGAAGAATCTGTTGGTTGAGGATCTGGAGGTGCTGATGGATCTAGAGGTGCTAATGGATAAGGAGATAGTAGTTAAGGAGGCAGGAGGTATGATAGAGGTTAAAATCGTAGTGGTGGCGGAGGGATAGATCAAGTATATGATGGAGGATCCCACGCTCTTGGCGAGGGGTGGTGCGATGGGAAGGCGAAGAAATTGAAATCGATCCGATCTGCACGCTTGAACTTGACTTTACATTAAAGATGATTCTAGTTATCTAGGGTATTTAATTTGCACTATGTGTGGTCAGTTTTTATGAATGTCCTCGCTTGTATCTTAGAAAACTTAGTATGCTTCTTGGTTGATGAAATCGAAAAGAAGAAATGTTGAATCTGAATTTCTGCTCTATTAAAAAAAAATCTTAAACCCTAAACCCTAAACCTTACCCTAAAACTAAACTCAACCTTAAACCATATAAAACAAACTCAAAACCCTAAACCCTAAACCCTAATCCTTAAACCACAACCTAAACCCCAAAACTAAACTAACATACTACCCTAAAACTAAAAACCTAAAATTAACCAAACAAGCTAAATCTAAACTAAATCATAAATAAACTAAAATATTAACCCTAAAATAATACACAAATATAAAATAAAAATAAAACTTAAAATAAAATAAAATAAAATAGATAAAACCACTTAAAATGATCTAAAATAATAAAAATAAAACCTAAACCAAATGAACAAAATAAAATAAATAAACCCTAAAATAAATTAAACTAAAATAAATAAAACCTAAGCCTAATAAACTAAACCAAACCCTAAACTAAATAAAATAAAATAAACTAAAATAAACCTAAACTAAACTAAAATAAAACTAAAAAAACCTAAAATAAAGCAAACCTAAAATGACATAAACCTAAACATAAACCTAAAATAAATAAAAAAAAAACCTAAGATTAAATAAAAAAAACTAAACTAAAATAAGCACACTACATATGCTTATAAAATAAACTAAAATGAATAACTAAATAAACATAAACCTAAATAAAATAAAAACCAAAATAAAATAATAAAATAAAATAAATGAATCTAAAAATAAATTAAATAAATCTAAAGCTTACTTAATTTTAAAACTCAAAATCTACCCAAACCCTAAACTCTAAATCTAAAACCCTAAACTAAAGTGACAAAACAAACCATAACTACACCAAAACCACTTCCTGCCCTGATCCTTGACCCTAAAATCTTAGGCCCTAAACTAAAATCTGGCTAAACCCCAGGCTCTAAACTCTGGGCCAGGCTCTAAACTAACACTAAACCTGGGCCCTGAGCCCTAAACCAAAACCACAGGCCACTAATTTAAAACTGGCCTAAACCTGGCCCTGAGCCCAAAGAGCCCTAAAACAAACCCTAAAGCCCTGCCTTCTAATCACGGACACCTTAAAACCACAGGCTTAAACTGTGGGCCAACCACAAAGCTAAAACTGGACCCATAACTGACCCTACCACTGAGGCCCTAAAACCCTAACCAAACCTAATAAATACCTAAAATAAAATGAATAATCAGATTAAAATAAACTGAGCCTAAACTAAATACTAAACTAAAATAAATAAACTTACTGAGCTAGGCTATAAATAAAATAAAATAAATTAAAAATAAAAAATTTAAACTAAAAAATAAAAAACTAAAAATAAACCTAAAACATAAACCTAAGTAAATAAAATAAATAAAAACTCCACAAAATAAAAAAATAAAACTCAGGCTAAGAGAAATAAAATAAAACTCACTAAAAAATAAACCTAAACTAAACCTAAAATAAACTAAACTAAAAAACCAAACTAAGATAAATAAACTAAATAAAATAATAAACATAAATCAAAATAAAATGTAAAATATACTAAAATAAATAAATAAACCTATTACTTAATTTCTTTTAAAAACTCTAAACCTTAAGATAACCTTAAACCAAGACCCTAAAAGCCTAAATCCTAAAACTAAACTCTAAACCCTAAACCCTAAACCCTAGTCCCTAACCACAAACTAAACCACAAAACCCTAAAGAACCATAAACCCTTAAACCACAAAACCTAAAAATCTAAACTTAAATAAAACCTAAAAATAAAATATATAAAAAACACAAACCTAAATAAAATAATGAAATAAATTAAAAGCAAATAAAACCTAAACCTAAACCTAAAATTAAAAAAATAAACTAATATAAATAGACTAAAATAAAATAAATAAAGTCCTAAACTAAACTTAAAAATAAAAATTAACCTAGGAATAAAAAACCAAATAAATCATAAAAAAATAAAATCAAAACTAATTAAAAAGCTAAACCTAAAAAATAAACCTAAAAATAAATAAAAAATAAAACTTAAACCTAGTCTAAAATAAAAATAAAATAAAAAAATAAAATAAACCTAAACCTAGACTAAAATAAACTAAACTAAAATAAATAAAACGTTAGCCTTAAATAAACTCAACCTAAACTATAAACTAAATAAAATAAAATAAAATAAAATAAAATAAAATAAAAACAAACCTATACCTAAACTAAAAAATAAAACCTAAAAATAAACCTAAAATAAAAACCTAAAAACTAAACTTAAAAAAATAAAATAAAACTAAACCTAAACTAAACCTAAAATTAAAAGTATACTAAAACCAAAAATAAAATAAAAATAAAACTAAACTAAAAAAATAAACATAAACCTAAACCTAAACCTAAACCTAGATAAACTAAAATGAAAAAACCTAAATTAAAATAAATAAATGAACTAAATAAAAATAAAAATAAAATTAAATAAAAATATAAAATAAACTAAATAAACTAAATTTATTGGTTTGCTTAATTTTAAACCCTAAATCTGAGCCCTAAACCACTGACATGGATCATAAAGGCCCTAGCCACTGACCTGGGCCACTGGTGACCTGGGCCCTGGGCCTTACCCAGGCCCTAAAAGGCCACAGGCCCCCGGCCCTGGGCAGGAGCCACAGGCCCTAGGCCCTAGGCCCTAAACTCTGGGCCACAAGGCTGAGCTGGGCCAGCCCAGGCTGGGCCCTGACCCACAGGCCAAAGCCAGCCCAACTAGGCCATGAGCCCTAAAGGCTTTACCACTGATCAGGACTTGGGCCAGGACTGAGGAGGCTGATCCATGGGCCCAGCCCAGGCCTGGGCCTAAGTGAAGCCCACAGCTGACCCTGAGCCCCACAAAGATCCAATGAAAAACTAGGCTATAAAATAAAATCAGGTTAAAATAAACTAAACATAAACTAAGATAAACTAAACTAAAATAAATAAACTAAACCTAAACCTAATCCTAAATTAAATAAAATAAAATAAACTAAAATCCAATTTTAAAATAAAACTAAAATAAACCTAAAATAAAACCTAAAGCATAAACTATGAAATAAAATAAAACTGGCTAAAAGCCAAAATAAAATAATAAAATCTAAACTGAAATAAAATAAAATAAAACTCAGCTAAAAATTAAACTAAACTAAACCTAACAAACCTAAACTAAAATAAACTAAAGATAAAAAAACCTAAACTTAAATAAATAAAATAAAACTAAATAAAATTAGAAATAAACATAATAAAAATAAAATGTAAATTATAAATTAAAAAAACTAAACCTATTGGTTTACTTAATTTTGTTTAAAAAAACTCTAAACCTTAAGATAGAACCCAAAACCCTAAACCTAAATCCTAAAGCCTAAACACTAAACCCTAAACCACTAAAGCAGTCCACCCCAAAAACTAAACCCTAAAACCCTAAACCCAAAACATTAAACCTTAAACACTAAAAACCTAAAAATCTAAACCTAAATTAAATAAAACCTAAAAATAAAATATATAAAAAAACTTAAACCTAAATAAAATAATGAAATATAATAAAATAAAAACTTAAACAGAAACCTAAACCTAAACATAAAAATAAAAAAAATAAACTAATAAAAAACCTAAATAAAATAAAAACCAAATAAACCAAAAATAAAAAAAATAAAAACTAAAAAATAAACCTAAAAATAAATAAAAAATAAAACCTAAACCCTAAATTAAAAAAACATAAACCTAAAATAAAAATAAAATAAATAAAATAAAATAAACCTATACCTAAGCTAAAATAAACTAAACTAAAATAAATAAAACCTTAGCCTTAAATAAACTAAACCTAAACCATAAACTAAATAAAATAAAATAAACTAAAAACAAACCTACACATAAACTAAAAAATAAAATCTAAAATAAAAACCTAAAACCTAATCCTAAAAAAAATAAAATAAAACCTAAACCTAATTCTAAAATTAAAAAGTGTACCTAAACCTAAAAAATAAAATAAAATTAAAACTAAACTAAAAAATAAACATAAACCTAAGAAACCTAAACCAAGATAACTAAAATAAAAACCTAAATTAAAATAAATAAACTAAACTAAATAAAATAAAAATTAAATTAAATGAAAACATAAAATAAACTAAATAAACCTAATCCTACTTTTTTGCTAAATTTAAAGAAAACTATACTAGGCCACCACTAAATCATGGGCCCTGGCAGAGGTGACCACTGAGCCCTAAACAGGACTAGGCCTTGGGCCATGGGCCAGGCTTGACCTGAGCCACTGGGACCCCAAAGCACAGGCCCTAGGCCCAGAGACCCAGGCCCTACCTCTGAGCCCAGGGCCCAGTGAGGCCACAGGCCCTGGGCCTGATCACTGATCTGGCCTGACCCTTGACCTGGGCTCAGGGCCCAGGCCCTGAGTGCTGAGCCAGGCTAGCTCTGAGCCTAGGCCCTAGGCACTGGGCCACTGAGCCAACCTGGGCCACAGGCCCTGAGCCACTGAATAAAGGCCCTGGGCAGGCTAAACTGAGCCAATGTAAATCTGGGCCAGGCTAAGGCCCTGAGGCCTGAGCCTGGGCTAAGGCTGAGCTAAAGCCTGGGCCCAGGCCTAACTAGTGTGGGCCTAAGCTGACTGAGCAACTACATCTAAACCCTAAACCCTGGGCCTAAACTAAACCTAAACCAAGCTAAGTAAATTTGAACTTAAACCCTAAACCTAAACTAAAACCTAAACTTTAAACCCTACACCCTAAATCTAGAAACTTATACTTAGTAATCCTAGTTTTCCTTTATGGTGCTATGGCAATTTTATCTTTCCCTTCATCGGTGCATCCCCGTCTCACATTTTTGGTGGAACCTTCATCATTATCAACCATTTTATGGACCCTTTCAAATATATGGCCGCTCACATGATGTGTCTCTTCTGAATATGGCTGCAGTGACCTCGAACCCATGGATTACATCTCCCAATTTGGATGATCCGACAAGGGTATATAATTTTTTGGGGATTCCTAAACCTAATTCCATACCTGCTATTAAACACTTTAAGGATGCAGTTTCTAGTAAGAGCTCTACCATATCTGACTTAGTGAATATGATTTTGACTTCTTTTTGAGGTATGCTTGCAATCATGTGTTTGGATCATGATGTCAAAAAGCTTACAAAACCTTTTGAATTTACTTTGGTTGGAAAATTCGCATTGCATTGGCCAAATTTGGAAAAGATCCGATCCTTTCTTCATAACTTTATACTTTGAAGTTCTTTCTCTATTGACTTGATCGATCCAAGACATATTCTGATTCAACTTATGAATGATTTGAATTATTCAAGGGCTTTCTACCGTCGATCATATTTTGTCTTTAAATGTCAAATGCATTTGTTGAAGTGGTCTCCCCTTTTTGATATAAAGGATGAATTACTTATTATTACTATCTGGTTAGCTCTTCCAAATATAAGAATCCATTAACTTACCTGCAAATTTTTATTTATTCTCAGGGATCTTTTTGGTCGGCCACTCCAAATCGATCAGGTGACCACTGTGAGATCCTGTCCCTCTATTGCTCATATATTTGTTGAACTTTACATATCTAAAAAACAAACTAAAGAGGTTTGGATTGGATCTAAAAAGTTTGGCTATTTACAAAAGGTCAAATTTAAAAAAAATTTAGTTTTTGGTTCCCATTACAAGATACATGGTCATGATAATTCAGAGTGTTTTGTTCTTCAATAGCATCTTAAAAAGAAAATTTTGAATGATCTTAACTCGAAATTAGCTTCTGATAAAGTTAATAAAACTATTTCTATGCCTAAAAATAACTTAAATGTTGATATTAGGTCAGACTCTTGGAATCTTCTGATGTTCCTAAAATTATTGATTTTACTTCTCATTCTGACCATGGCAAAGGTACTAATAATGTTGAAAAAGATGGTTTTCCCAACAACCTTTCTTTACATGAGAATATGCCTATTATGGCTAATTCCAAATTCAAAGAGGCTAAAAAAAATGATGATTCATTCTCTAATGAGTCTATTCTTGCTTCTTTGCTTGCATTAATTGATGTGAATGAGGATTTAAATGATAACCTGAATGTGGTTGAATTTCTTGAGCAAAATACTAATTCTGACATTGATAATTGTGCTTTTAATGGTAGAATATCTTCTCCTTCCCCTAATTCCAAGATTGATCTTCATTCTAATCCCACTTTTTAACAAAATTCTGATTTGGAAGAGGGGCAAGTTGTGATTAGAGATTTTCTTACTGATCCTTATCCTATTAATAACATTTCTAATCAATCTCTATCCAATGGTGGCACTTTCGATAAAAACAAAAAATTCTAAACTATCCATAAAAAGAAACTAAAAAACTCTAAGATGCAACCTCCTATTTTTTCCAGATCAACTAGATCTGGATCCTCTTCACATAAATAATATGTTCTTTCAATTTTTTTCTCAGAAGAGAATTTATTATTAAATCCTAAATCCTAAACCCTAAACCCTAAACTTACAACTCTAAACCCTAAACCCTAAACCTTAATCGTAAACCCTAAAACCATAAACAATAAACCCTAAACCCTAAACCCCAACCCTAAACCCTAAACCCTAAACCCTAAACCTAAACCTAAAGTGACTAAATAAATTAAAAAAATAAACTTAAACCCTAAAACCTAATAAACCTGAACCTAAACCTAAACTTTAAGAATGGTATCTCCTTCTGATGGAGGTCAGGATTATTTCTAGTTTGTACTATTGAGCTTTGGTTGCCCTCTGGTTTTGGTGGCTCTTTCCTGTTGTTGGTCTCTTGATGTGTTGGTTTTACGATGGCCTGGTGATTAGCAGGCTTCGAAACTTGCTTGTTTGCCTTTTTCCCTAACCTCCTTTTTTCTTGTGAGGGTTTATTGGCTAGTGGTTGCTTGATGGCTATGGTTTTTTCCAGCCTTTTGCTTTTTGGTTTTGGCTATCTAGCATCTTGATTATTGGTTGAGCTTGGCCATGGGCTTTGTTCATTCCTGGGCTGAGTTACTCTCTCTGGAGCTGTTACCTACCATCTAGTTTTTGTTCCCCTTTTCTAGTGGTCTTTTTGAATTTTTTTTGGTGGTGTTTTCCTGTTGCCTGGATGGCCCATTGGCTTGTCATTTCTTTCTATTATGGGATGAACTTGTATGTGGCTTTGGTTGTTCTTGGCTTTATTGCTATTTCTAATGATTCCTGCTGATATATTTGTCTGGGTGTCCTTGATGGCTAGCTGCAGTTGTGATGTTGGTTGGTGGATTTGCAGAATTTTTGGCTCTTTACCTTTTGTCTTTGTTTGTTTTGGGTGGCTTTGATGGTGGTTATTTCTTGGCTATTGTCTTGTTTGGTTGATTTCTTTGCTCTGGTTTGGTTGGTTGATTTGTTGGTTAGTTACCTATTTAATCTTGATGATAAATACTAGAACTTGGTTAGCTCTTGGTTGTTGGCTATTTGTTTTAATCGAGGTAAGTTGATTATGTTGGCTGGGATGTTTTCCCTCTTATCTTTTTGGCTAGTAGCACCATATGTGATTGTAACCCATCTTTTGATGTTTGGATGATCACATATCCTGTTGCCCTTGAGATGAATGTGCTTGAGCCTGAGCCTTATCTATGATTTTTATCATTTTGTTTCATTTGTGTACTTAGCTTGTCCTTATTTCTAGATGATTTTCTCTATCTTAAGTTCTTTGCAGGTTTGTGGCTGGTTTTGGGGTTGTAGGTGGTTTGTGCATCTCTCAGAAAATTTTAGGATATAGATGTCTTTAGCTACACTTTTTTGGAATTTTGTGCTATTTCTTTCTTAGTTTTTGTTTTTTCTTTCTTTTGCTTTGGTCTTCTTGTAATAGGTTGGGGATTTATCTCTTTAGGCTCATTGTAGCTCTTTGAGTAGTAGTTTAAAGATTTATTTCTTTTAAGGACCTTGTATCCCTTTCTTTTTGTCAATAAAATTCTCCCACTTTTCATTTAAAAAACAAACCCCTAAGAATTGGCAGAACCTTGATGGCAGGAACATCACCGTCAACCAGGCTCAGTCTAGATCTTGCGGTGGAGGCAAAGGCAGAGGCGGCAATTATCATTGTGGCGGTGGGGGATCTAGAGGTGTCGATGGATATGGAGGTGTTGGTCAGAGTAGTGGTTAGTATGGAGGCGGGAGGAGCAATGAAGGTTACAGCAGTGGTGGTGGCAGAGGGAGAGATCAGGGATATGATGGTGGATCCCGTGACTCAAGAGGTCGGGGTGGTTTTGATGGGAACTGGAGAAACTGAAAAATGACTGATCCGATCTGCTGCTTATGGAACTCTGTCTTTATAGTATAAATGATTCTAATTATCTAGGTTTTTCGATTTGCTCTATGCATTCTCATTTTTTATCAATGTCATTGCTTCTGTCTTAGAAAACTTAGTGTGTTACTTGGTTGATGAATTCAAACAGAAGAAATGTTGAATCTGAATTTATTCTCTGTTAAAAATAATTAACCAAAAATTGTAAGTCCTAAACTAAAACCTAAACCCTAAACCTAAAACCTAAACCCTAAACCCTAAAAGTCTTAAGCACTAAACCCTAAACACTAAACCCTAAAACCCTAAACCCTAAACCATAAACCCTAAAACTTAAACCCTCAACCTCAAACCCAAGAATAAATTTCTAAATCCTAAACCCAAAACCCTAAAAGATAAAAAACTTAAACCTCAACTAAATAAAACCTAAAAATAAAATAAATAAAAAAACCTAAACCAAAATAAAATAAAATAAAATCCTTAACTAAAATATAAACTTAAACCTAAACCTAAAAAGATAATAAAAAAATAAAAACTAAACTAAAATAAAATAAATAAAAACCTAAACTAAACTAAAAAAGAAAAATACCTAAATAAAATAAAAACTATACCTATAATAAAAAAAATAAACCTAAAATAAAAGAAAAGAAAAAGAAAATAAAAACCTAGACCTACAAAATAAACCTAAAAAAATCTAAAAAGTAATAAAAAATTAAACCTAAACCCTAAACTAAGAAAAACATAAACCAAAAATAAAAATAAGATAAACCTAAACCTAAACTAAAATAAATTAAACTAAAATAAATAAAACCTAAACCTAAACCTAAACCTAAACTAAATAATATAAAATAAAATAAACTAATAATAAACCTAAACATAAATTTAAAAATAAAACTTAAAAATAAATCAAAAATTAAAACTTAAAATGTCAAATTAAAAAAATAAAATAAAAATGTAAACCTAAACCTAAAAATAAAAAATAAAACCAAAACCTAAAAAAATAAAATAAAAATAAAACTAAAATAATAAATAAACCTAACCTAAACCAAAACCAAAGAAATAAACTAAATAAAAAAACTAAACAAAAATAAGTAAACCTAGAATAAATAAAATAAACTAAATAAAATTAAAATTCAAGCAAAATAAAAAAAACTAAATTAGCTAAATAAACCTAAACCAAATCGTAATTCTTAAACATTTAACCTACAACCCTAAACCCAAAACCCTAAATCGTAAACCCTGAAACTTAAACCCTCAACCTTAACCCAAATCCAACTAAACCCAACCTCTCCCAACACCAATCCCTAAACCTTAAACCCTAACTAACCTCTAACCTAAACCCTAAAGCCTAAACACTCCCTAAACTATAAACCCTAATCTCTAATCCTAAACCCTAACCCAAAACTAAACCATAAAACCCACCACCCTAAACCTAAAACCCTAAACCCTAATCCTTAAACCCTAACCCTAAACCATAAACACTAAACCTTAAACCCTAAACGCTAAACCTAAACCTAAAGAAACTAAATAAATAAAAAAATAAACATAAACCCTAAAACCTAATAATCTAAAACCTAAACTTAAACCTAAACCTTAATAATGGGCAGAACCTTGATGGTAGAAACATTAGTGTCAACTAGGCTTAGTCTAGATCTGACATTACAGGCAAAGGTGAAGGCGGCAGTTATCATTATGGTGGTGGGAGAGTTGGAGGTGCTGATGGATATGGAGGTGGTGGTCGGAGCAGTGGTTGTTATGGAGGTGGGAGGAGCGACGGAGGTTACAGCCGTGGTGGTCCCATAGGGATAGATTGGGGATATGATGGCGGATCCCGCTACTCGAGAGATGGTGCTGGTTTTCATCAGAATTGGAGAAACTGAAGAATTGATCCAATCTGTTGCTTATGGAACAGTGTCTTTACAGTAGAGATAGTTTTAGTTATGTATGGTTTTTGATTTTTTCTATGCATGATCATTTTTTATCTATGTCATCGCTTGTGTATCAAAAAACTTGGTGCGTTACTTAGTTGGAGAAATCAAAAAGAAGAAATGTTGAATATTAATTTATTCTCTGTTAAACAAAACCAAAAACCCTAAACCCTAAACTAAAACCTAAACCCTAAACCCTAAACCCTAAAAACCATAAACCCTAAACCCTAAACCCTAAACATTAAACCCTATACCATAAACCCTAAATACTAAACCCTAAACCCTAAATCCTAAAATGCTAAACCCAAAACCCTAAACCATAAAACCTATAACCTTAAACACCAAACCCTAAACCCAAAAACTCTAAACTCTAAATTCAAAACCCTAAACCATAAACCTTAAACCTATAACACTAAACCCTTAACCCTAAACCCTAAACCCTAAAACACCAAATCATAAAGCCTAAAATTAAACCTAAACCTAAATGCTAAACTCCTAAACTAAACCTAAATCAACCCCACCTAACCTAAACTAAACCTAAAAATCCCAAACCCCACTTAAATCTTAAACTAAACTCTAAATGTCTCTCATCCCCTAAACTACCATAAACTATAAATTAAATCCCACACTCTAAACCAACCCAAACCTCTAAACTAAACCTTACATCTACCCTGAGCTCTAACTAACTAAACTAAACCTCCTAAACTAAATATACCTAAAACTAAAACCACCCTAAACCTAATTAAACCCTAAACCCTAAACCCTAAATCCATAAACTAAACTAAACCCTAAACCTCCACTCTTCCCCAAACCCTAAACCCCTAAACCTAAACCCCTAAAAAAACCTAAACCTAAACTAGTAAACCTAAAATAAAATTAAAACCTAAACCTTAAATAAAACCTAAACTAAACCTAAACCTAAAACTAAAGAAAACCTAAAATAATAAAAAAAACTACACTAAAATAAAATAAATAAAAACCTAAAGTAAACTAAAATAAATTAAACCTAAAAATAAAAGAACTAAATAAAATAAGAACTAAACCTAAAATAAACATTAAACTAAACCTAAATAAAATAAAATAAAATTGAAAAAACCTAGATGTAAAACATAAACCTACATTAAAATAAAACTTAAACCTAAAATAAATAATAATAAAATAAAATAAACCAAAACTAAAATAAACTAAACTAAAATAAATATATCCTAAACCTTAAACTAAAATAAATTAAACCTAAACTTAAACCTAAACTAAATTTTATAAAATAAACTAAAAATAAACTTAAAACTTAAACTAAAAAATAAAACCTAAAATAAATGCCTAAAACCTAAACCTAAAAAAATAAAATAAAAGCCTAAACCTAAACCTAAAAATAAAATATAAAACCTAAACATAAAAAATAAAATAAAACTAAACTAAAAATAAACATAAACCTAAACCTAAACTTTAAAATAAACTAAAATAAAAATACCTAAACTAAACTAAATAAACTTAAAATAAATAAACTAAACTAAGTAGAAACAAAAATGAACCTAAATAAAAATAAAAAATAAACTAAAATAAATAAAAAATAAACTAAATAAACCCAAACCTACTGATTTACTTAATTTTAAAAAAATTTAAAAAATAAATAGATAAAAACCCTAAACCCTAAACCTAACTCTAAACCCTAAAAACCCTAAACCCTAAACCCTAAACCCTAAACCCTAAATCTTAAACTCTAAACCTTAAACCCTAAATAACTCCAAACCATAAAACCCTAAACCCTAAACCCTAAACCCTTGACCCAAACCTTAAACCCTAAACCTAAAACCCTAAAATACCAAACCCTAAACCTAAACCCTAAACCCAACCTAAACTAACCCTCATAAGCTATCCCAAACCCTTAACCCTAAGTCCAAAACCACAAAACCTAAACTATACCTTAAACCTTAAACCCTAACCCTAAATCCTAAACCCTAACCCTATTGGAAGTGCTGGTGGATATGATGGTGGATATGGAGGTGCTAATGGATCTAGAGGTGTTAATGGATATGGAGATGGTAGTTATGGAGGCAGGAGGAGCGACAAAGGTTAAAACTATAGTGGTGGTGAAGGGATAGATCAGGGATGTGATGGAGGATCCCGCTACTCCTGAGGTGCAGGTGGTCTGATGGGAATGAAAGAAACTGAAGAATGGTCTATCCGATCTGCTGCTTATGGAATTGTGTCTTTACATTAGAGATGATTCTATTTATCTAGGGTATTTGATCTGCTCTTTGCGTGCTCATTTTTTATGTATGTCGTCACTTGTATCTTAGAAAACTTGGTCTGCTACTTGGTTGATGAAATCAAAAAAAATAAATGTTGAATCTGAATTTCTTTTCTATTAAAAAAAACCTTAAACCCTAAACCCTAAACACTAAACAAAAACCTAAACCTGAAACCTTAAACCCTAACAACCCTAAAAACCATAAAACCCTAAACCTTAAACCCTAATCCTTAAACCCTAAACCCTAAACCTTAAACACTAAACTAACATAAACCCTAAACCCAAAATGAACCTAAACCCTAAACCCTAAACTAACCTAAACCCAAAACCCTAAATCTTAAAACCCTAAACCATAAACTAAAAAACCCTAAACCCTAAAATAATACCCGTACATAAAATTAAAAAAAACCTAAAATAGAATAAAATAAAAAATAGATAAAAACCTAAACCTTAAAAATAAATCTAAAAATAAAACATAAAAATAATAAAAAATAAAATCTAAACCCAAAATAAGCAAAATAAAATAAATCTAAACCTAAGCTAAAATAAATTAAACTAAAATAAATAAAACCTAAACCTAAACCTAAAATAAATAAAATAAAATAAACTAAAAATAAACCTAAACCTAAAGTAAAAAATAAAACCTAAAAATAAACCTAAAATAAAAAACTAAAACTTAAACCTAAAAAAATAAAACATAAACCTAAACCTAGACCTAAAAATACAAAATGAAACTTAAACCTTAAAATAAAAAAAAAAATAAAACTAAACTAAAATAAAAGCATAAACCTACACATAAACCTATAGAATAAACTAAAATGAAAAACCTAAACTAAATTAAATAAACTTAAACCTAAATAAAAAAATTAAAGAAAAATAAAATAATAAAATAAATAAATGAAACTAAAAAAATAAATTAAATAAATCTAAACCTACTAGGCTTAATTTAAAAACCCTAAACCCTAAACACCTAAACCCTAAATCCTCCCTAAACTAAACCTAAATTTAAAACCCTAAACCATACTACCCTACCACCCTACCCCTAAACCCTAAACCTAAACCCCAAACCCTAAACCTTAAACCCTTAAATTAACCTAAACCCTAAACCTAAACCACTCCTAAACACTAAAGCCTAAACATTGAACCATAAACCCTAAACCCAAAGCTAACCATAAACCCAAAATCGTAAACCCTAAAAACCCTAAACCCTAAAGCCTAAACACTAAACCTTAAACCCTAAATCTTAATACCTAACCTTAAATCCTAAATGCTAAAACCCTAAATGTTGAAACCCTAAACCCTAAAGCATAAACCTTAAACCCTAAACCTTAAAAACCCAAAATCCTAAACCTAAACTAAATAAAACCTAAATATTAAAATAAATAAAAACTTAAACTTAAATATAATAATAAAATAAAATAAAATAAAAACCTAAACTAAAACCTAGTCCTAAACCTAAAAATAAAATAAATTAAAAAAGTAAAAATAAAGTAAAATATAATAAATAAAAACTTAAGCCTAACTAAATAATAAAATAAACATAAGAATAAAAAAACTAAATAAAATAAATAATACATGTAAAATGAAAATATAATAAACCTAAAATAAATTATAATGATAACCTAAACCTAAAAAATAAACCTAAAAATAAATGAAAAATAAATCCTAAACCTAAAATAAAAAAATCCTAAACCTAAAATAAAAATAAAATAAACAAAATAAAATAAACCTAAACCTAAACTAAAATAAATTAAACTAGAATAAATAAAACCTAAACCTAAACTTAAAATAAACTAAACCAAACCTAAACCTAGACTAAATAAAATAAAATAAACTAAAAATAAACCTAAACCTAAATAAAAAAATAAAGCCTAAAAATAAACATAAAATAAAAACCTAAAACCTAAACCTAAAAAAGTATAATGAAAACCTAAACCTAAACCTAAAAATAAAATAAAATAAAACCTACACCTAAAAAATAAAAATAACTCAACTAAAAAATAAACTTAAACCTAAACCTAATCTTAAAAGATAAACTAAAATGCAAAAACTAAACTAAAATAAATAAATCTGAAATAAATAAACTAAACTAAATACAAATAAAAAATAAACATAAATAAACTAGAAAATAAAGTAAACTAAAAAAATTTAAAAATAAACTTAACATACTAGATAAACTTAAACCTACTGGTTTACTTAATTTTTTTTTTTAAAAACCTTAAACCCAAAATCCAAAACCCTAAACCCTAAACCCTAAACCCTAAATCTACTCACCTTTAAACCCTAAACCCCAAAAAACATTAAATGCTAAACCTTAACTTTAAACATTAAACCCTAAAAGCATAAACTCTAAAACCCTAATCCCTATACCCTAAACCTTAAACCTTAAACCTTAAACCCTAAATGCTAACCCTAAGCCCTAAAACTGAAACCCCAAACCCTTAACCTAAACCTAAAGTAACTAAATTAATTATAAAATAATCCCAAGCCCTAAAACCTAATAAACTTAAACCTAAATTGAAACCCTAAGAATGGGCAGAACCTTGTTGACATGAACATGACCGTCAACCAGGATCAGTCTAGATCCGGTGGAGGGGAAGGCAAAGGTGGAAGTTATCAGAGTGGTGGTGGGGGATATGGTCGTGCTAGTGAATATGGAGGTGGTGGTTAGAGCAGTGGTGGTTTTGGTGGCGGGAGGAGTGACTGACCATCGGTGATGGGGGAGAGAGGATATGATGGTGGATCCCGCCTACCGAGGTGGTTTTGATGGGAAGAAGAAATTAGTCCAATCCAAATGCTCCTTGGAACAGTGTCTTACAAAGAGGCTTGAGTTACCTAGGGTTTTGGATTTGCAATATGTGTGCTCATTTTTGAACTTAGTTGTTTCTTGTGTCTGAGAAAACTTGGTGTGTTACTTGATTGATGAATTCGAAAAGAAGAAATGTTGAATATGAATTAATTCTCTATTAACAAAAAAACCAAAAACCCTTAAACCTATACTAAAACTTGAACCCTAAACCTAAAGCCTAAACCAGAAACCCTAAACCCTAAACCCCAAAAACCCTAAACCCTAAACACCAAACCCTAAATCCTAAAACCCTAAACCCTAAACCCTTAACCATAACCCCTGAACCCTAAACCCTAAACCTGAAACCCTAAACCCCAAACCATAAACCATAAACCATAAACCCTAAACCCTAAAAACCTAAAAGACCAAATGCAATCTAAATAAAACCTAAAAAAAAAAAAACTTTAACATAAATAAAATAAAAAATATAATCAAATAAAACCTAAACTAAAACTAAACCTAAATCTAAACCTAAAACTAAAAATAAAATAAAATAAAAATTAAAAGATAAACTATTAGAAAATAAATAAAAACATAAACTAAATTAAAAAAATAAAAATAAAATAAACATAAAATAAAATAAAATAAAAACTAAATAAAAACATAAACCTGAAAAATAAACTTAAAATATAACCTTAAAATAAAAAATAAAATAAATCTAAACCCTAAACTAAAAAAAAAACTAAACCTCAAATAAACAAAATAATATAAACCTAAACCTAAACTAAAACAAATAAAACCTAAACCTAAACCTAAAATAAACTAAGCATAAACACTAAACAAAATAAAATAAAATAAACTAAAAATCAAACTAAACCTAAACTAAAAAATAAAAGGTAAAAGTAAACTTAGAATAAAAACATATAACCTAAACCTAAACCTAAAAATAAAAAATAAAACTAAACCTAAAAAATAACATAAAAAAAACTAAACTAAAAAATAAACATAAACCAAAACCTAAACCTAAAAAAAAAACTAAAATAAAAAACTAAACTAAAATAAATAAACTAAAGTAAATAAGAATAAAATTAAGCAAAAAATTAACTAAATAAACTAGAAACCCTAATCCCTAAAGCTTAAACACTAAACCCTAAACCCTAAACCCTAACCCTAAACACTAAAGCCTAAAACCCCAAACCCTAAACCTAAACTCTAAAACACTAAACCTAAACCCTAAACCCCCCTAAAAAAACCTAAAACCTAAACCTAAACCTAAATAAAAAATTAAAATAAAATAAAAACCTAACCTAAAAACTAAACCTAAACCTAAAAATAAAATAAAATTAAAAATAAAAATAAATTAAAATAATATAAATAAAAATATAAACTAAACTAGAAAATAAAATAAACACAAGAATTAAAAGTCTAAATAAAATAATAACTAAATGTAAACTAAAAATAAAATAAACCTATAATAAAAAAAATAAAAACTAAAACCTAAAAAAGAAACCTAGAAATAAAGAAAAATAAAACATAAACCATAAACTAAAAAAAATTAAACCTAAAATAAAAAGAAAATAAATAAAATAAAATAATCCTAAAATGAACTAAAATAAATAACACCTAAACCTAAACTTAAGATAAACTAAACAAGAAAATAAACCTAAACTAAATTAAATAAAATAAACTAAAAATAAACCTAAACTTAAACCTAAAAAAATAAAATAAAAACCTTAACCTAAACCTAAACTAAAAAATAAAAAATAAAACTTTAATCAAATAAACTAAAATAAAAATAAAACTCAACTAAAGTAAACCTAAACCTAATCTAAAAAAATAAAACCTAAAATAAAAACCTAAAACCTAATAGTAAAAAAATAAAATAAAAACCTAAACCTAAACCTAAAAATAAAAATAAAACCTAAACCTAAAAAAAACTCAACTAAAAAATAAACCTAAACATAAACATAAACCTAAAAAATAAACTAAAATAAAAAACCTAAATTAAAATAAATAAACCTAAAATAAATAAACTAAACTAAAAAAATAAAAAAATAAACTTAAATAAAAAAATAAAATAAATAAACCAAATAAACCTAAACCTACAATTTACTAATTTTTTTTAAAAAAAGCCTAAACAACAAAACTAACCCTAACCCCTATACCTACAAAAATAAACTTATAATCCTAAACCAAAAACTCTAAACCCTAAACCCTAATCCCTAAACATTAAACCTTAAACCCTAAACCCTAAAGCTTAAACCCTAACCCTAACCATAAACCCTAAACCTTAAAAGCATAAACTTTATAACCCTAAACCTTCATCCCTAAATGCTAAACCCTAAACCCTAACCCTAAACCCTAAACCCTAAACTCCAAACCCTAAACCCTAAACCCCAAACCCTAAACCTAAACTTAATGTAACTAAATAAATTAAAAAATAAACCTAAACCCTAAAACCTAAAAAACTTAAACCTAAAGCTAAACCCTAAGAATGGTCAAAACCTTGGGAACATCACAACCCGTGCTCGCCTAGATCTGGTGGTGAGGAAGGAGGAGGGCACATTATTGCAGGATGGCAGGGGATCTGGAGGTCCTGGGGGAGATGGAGGTGGTGGTTGGAGCAGTGGTGGTTATGGTGGCAGGAGGAGCGATGGAGGTTACAGTCGTGGTGGTGGTGGAGGGAGAGATCGAGGATATGATGGTGGATCCCACTACTCGAGAGGCCAGGATGGTTCTGATGGGAACTAGAGAAATTAAAGAATGGTCGATCTGATCTGCTGCTTATGAAATTATGTCTTTATAGTAGAGATGGTTCTAGTTATTTAGGGTTTTTGATTTGCTCTATGTGTGCACATTTTTTATCTATGTTGTCTCTTGTGTGTTAGAGAACTTGGTGTGTTACTTGACTGATGAAATTAAAAAGAAGAAATATTGAATATGAATTTGTTCTCTATTAAAAAAACTAAAAACTAAAAACCCTAAACCCTAAACTAAAACCTGAACCCAAACCATGAACCTAAACCCTAAACCTTTAACTCTAAACCCTAAAACCTAAACCCTAAAAATAAAAAAATTAAAAAAATAAAAAAATTAAAAAAACCCTAACCTTAAATGCTAAACCCTAAAACTAACCCTAAACCCTTAGGCATAAACCCTAAAACCTTAAACTCAAAAGCCTAAACCCTAAAAAGAAACTAATAAAACACAAAACTAAACTAACTAAAACTAAAACTAATAAATAATAAACTAAAACTAATAAACTAATAATAAACAAAAAAACTAATAATAAAAAAAATAAAAGCTACTAATACTAACTAAAATAAACTAACTAAATAATAACTAAAAAACTAATAAACTAATAATAAAAATAACCAATAAAATTAATAAACAAACTAATAACTAAATTAAACATAAACAAAAGAACCCCACAAAAAACTAACTAAAAATAAACTAAGCTAATAAAACTAATAAAAACAAAACTAAACCTAAACTAATAACCAAAATTAAACTAATAAACTAACTAAACTAAACCCTAATAAATAACTAACTAATAATAATAACTAACAAATAAACTAAACCCTAAACCTAACTAACTTAATAAATAACTAATTAATAATAAAACTAAACTCAATAACTAAGCTAAATAAACTAAAACTAATAAAGTAAGTAAATAACTAATAAATAACTAATAATAATAACTAACTAATAACTAAACTAAACTGATAAACTACTAAACTAATTAATCTTAATAATAAACTAACCAAAATAATAATAACTAAAACTAATAATAAAACTAAAACTAATAAACTAAAATTAAATAATAAATAATAACTAACACTAAACTAAAATAATAATAAACTAAACTAAAAAACTAATAACTAAACTAATAATAATAATAACTATATAATAAATAAATAAATAACTAAACCTAATAATAATTAACAAACATAATAAACAAACTAATAATAATAAACTAATAAAATATACTAAACTAATAAACTAATAACTAATATAATAAAAAATAAACTAAACCAAAAATGAATAATAACTTAAAAAACACTAAATAATAATAAAACCTAATGACATAAAAACTAATTAAACTAAACAAATAATAATAATAAACTAAATAATAAATAACTAAAACTAAACTAAACTAAACACTAAACTAACTAAACTAATAAATAATAATAAACTAAATAAAAACTAACTAATAAAACTAATAATAACTAACTAATAATAACTAAACTAACTAAATAAATAACTAATAATTAAAGTAACTAAAAATAATAATAATAATAATAATAGTAAGAATAATAATAATAATAAAACTAAATAAATTAAATAGCCAAAAACCTAAATTAATAAAACTAATAATAATAAAACTAATAATAAAAAGCAAACTAAAGTAAAATACTAATGACTAAACAAATCAAACTAATAATAATAACTAAACAGTAACTAAAAAGACTAATAAACTAATAATAAAATTAAACTAAAACTAACCATTAAAACCTGATAAACTAAAAAATAATAAACTAAAAACCTAATAATAACTAATAAAAAACTAAAACTAATAAAAAACTAAATAAAACTAATAACCTAAAACTAATAACTAATATGCTAATAACTAATAAACTAAAAAACTAATAAAGAAACTAATAAACTAAACTAATAATAATAAAACTAATAAATTACCTAACTAAATTAAATAAGAATAATAAACAGTAATAATAAAATAAATAATTAACTAAACTAATAAACTAATAATAAAACTAACTAATAAACTAACTAATAGATAACAAAATAACTAAACCCTAAACCCTAAACCCTAACTAAATAAATAAACTAAATAATAATAATAAAAATATTAATAATAAACATAAACTAATAATAATAATAATAATAAGCTAAAGAAAAAAAACTAAACTAAAACAAAACTAATAATAAACCAACTAACTGAACTAATAATAATAATAAACATTAAATAACTAATAAAAAATTAAACCATAAGCTAAACTAAAAAAACTAATAATAATAAGCTAATAAACCTAAACCCATAACTAAACTAATAAAACTAATAAACTAAACTAATAAACTAATAAATAAACTAATAAAACTAAACTACTAATTAAAAGTAACTAAAACCTAAAAATAATAAAACCATATACTAATAATAAGTAATAAACAAATTAAGATAAACTAAACCCCAATAAATAAATAAACTACCCCCGCCCCCCTCCCTGACTAAACAAAGCTAAAATAATATTAACTAAAACTAAAACTAATAAAACTAAACTAATAACTTAACTAAAACTAAGCTAAGTAAACTTAACATAAAACTAATAATAAACTAATAATAACCTAATACTAATTTAAGCTAATAATAACTAATAAACACTAAACCTAAAACATATACCCTAAAACTAAACTAAACCCTATTATTGGGCGATTTTGAGATCTCTCATGTTCTTGGTGAGTTTTTGAGCACTTTCTCTGATTCCTATTAATTGTCGCCTTGGGCCAATCTCAACTTGTTCTTATCATGATGCTGTGACTAATGGCGTCAGCTTCTTCAAATCCATGGGGTAAATCCCATTTGTCGATGGATCCCGCTAGGGCATCAAATTTTTAGTAATCCTACCATTAAATTACCTACTATTACTAAATATTTCAAAGAAGATTTAACTGGTAAAAATTCCTCCACTGAGCCTCCTTTGAATTTTGTTCATATGACTTTTACAAGTACTCCGACAATTATGATTTCAGATGAGGATATTGAATGATTAGCTAGGCCATTTTTTTTCTTTGATAGGAAAGTTTTCAATTAAATGGACAAAGATGGATAATATTTGTTCTTTTTTCATAGCTTAAATTTATGTGGTTGTTTTTCTATTAGGTTGATTGATGCAAGGCATGTTTTAATTAAACTTTCTAATGACTTTGATTATGGGAGAATTTTTTCTAGGCATTATTACTATGTTTTTATTTATCAAATGCATATTCTGAAATGAAAACCTATGTTTGATGTTAATGAAGAGTCTCCTATTATTCCCATTTGGATTTCTATATCTAACTTGTAGATTCATCTATTTAATCATTAAATTTTTTATGCTATTGGTTTAATTTTTTGTCGACCTTTGCAAGTTGATCAGGAAACAACAGCTTCTTCTAGACCATATGTTGCTAGAACTCTTGCAGAGATTGAAATTACTAAAAAATATCTGAAAGAAATTTGGGTTTGAAGAAATGTTGTTATTTTAAAAGTTGTTTTGAGAACTTTCCCATTTTTGTAATCATCGTAAGATTCATGGACAAGAAATTTAATGCTTTATTACTCATCCCTCTTAGGAAGAAAATCACCGAAGAATTCAATTGTTGAAAAACTGATGATTCTCTCAAGTTGGATAAAAGAAAATCTAGTTTTCAAAATTTTGATGTTTTGCAAAACTAGATTTTTGAATCTTCTAAAAAGTTTTACTTATTAATGATTTGTCTGATGCGAAAGGTAATTTTGATGTTTTTGAAAAACTTTTAACTAATAATCTTGCTCTAAGTGTTTCATTTGATGATTCTCTTAAAGGGAAGACTTTAGAGGCTATGGTTAATGATTCTAATGGTTTGGATGTTATGCATAAGTCCTTTCATGATGATGGTTTGAATATTGTTGATGCTAACACCATTTCTTCCAATCAGTTGGATGTTGTTTCTCTTTCTCCTATGTTTGCTTTAGATCTTGGGAAAGAGACTATTTCTTTGCTTTCTTTGATTGAGAATAGTGGTGAAAAAAATGTTCTTATTTTTAATATTTTAACTTCTAGTCCTGACAATCTTGTTAATATTGGTGATCCTTCTTTTAAAAAATAAAATTTAGATAGATGTGATAATTTTCTCATATTGAATAGTTATGTTTCAATTCAAAATGATGATTTTTCTATGGCTGGTAATTAGGTTTAGAATTTTGGTACTATGCTATGTGTTTCTATGGGATTTGAATCTTATTTTAATCCCTTACATGAAGATTGTATTGAAAATATGGATTATGCTTCTCTTACTTCTTTTATGAGTGAACACAGGTAGGGGACTCTTCAGATTTTGTTGGAAAGTGAAAATATTGATAATTGTCTTCTTAATAATGCTATTCTTACTCCTTCTTTCACTTCTAATTCTGAAATGCATACTATTTTTGATTTTTCCTTTGTCTATTATTGTGGATGATTCTGAATGCTCTTCTTTGAAATTGATAGCTTCTACTGATCCCTATGCCTTTTATTTATAAAAGAAGAAAAAGAAAAAAAGGATTTACCTCCCTCCTTTGAGGATTACATTCCAAAGCTTTGGAAATAATCTCTATCCTTAGGAGGTTTTTTACTTTTGGCTGGTTTTTCTCTGTTGGTTGAGCTTTATATGTATTTTCTTGCAAGCTAGAGTATTGCCTTCTTGGCTAATTTTCCTTCTAGCTTGGTGATTTTGCTTTGTTGGGGGGTTTTTTTGTACCTTGGTTGGTTTTGTGGTTTTATTCCTCATTTTTTTTTTGGTTGGTTCTCTTTGTTGGTGGTAGGTTGGGCTTTTTCCTTGGTGTGTGGTTTGTCTATTGGTTGGCTGTTTCTCTAGTTATTTATTTTAGCTTTTTCTGGTCTTCTTTTTTTCTGTTTGTTGGTTTGGTTCTCTTACAATTTCCTGGGCTACTTTTCTTAGGTGCTCTATTGTGTGGCTACTCTATTTGCTATTTTCTTTCCTTTAGTTAGTGCCTTGGTGGCTTTGGATTGGTGTTATTGTAGGCTCCATTGGCTTGGTGCTTTGGTGGCTTTGGATTGCTGTTGTTCTAGGCTCTGTTAGCTTTGTCTTTGAGGGCTCTTTTCTTTTTTTTTGGGTTGTGAGCTTTTTTCTCCCCCTTTTTTAAGAGGTGTTTATAATTGGTTTTGTTGGGATTTCTCTAATTTCATTTATTGCTCTCCTCTCTTTCTATTTCCTTAGCTTCACTTTTCTTTGGTCATGGCTATTATGATAGGTTCATGTTTTTCTTTATCGATGATGGCTATGATGATATGATGGATTTTTTTTCTTTGATATTTTTGTGGCTGGTGACTTTTCCTATTTGTAACACTTCTTTAAAGTTGGATACACTTAGGATTTAAAGCTCCTCATTATTGTGATTATCCTTCTTCCCTCATATCTGAGCCTGAGTTTTTTTCTCTTTATGTTTTCTGATCTCCTTATGAGATGTCTCGTTGCAGTTCATTTTTTCAGTTGGTCACTTCTTCTTCTAGAGGGAGCTAGAGTCGATGGTCTATTTTTCTTAAATGGATGGAGTTGTCTTAGTTGTAGGTGGGTTTCCTTTTCTTATGGATCTTCATCTCTTTAGAGGTTCTTTTGAACTGTGATTCTTCAGTTATCTTTTTGTTTTTTTTTTTTTTTTTTTTCTTTATTGGTTTACCTTTGCCATCCCAAGTCCATGTGAAAAGTGGAGGGTTGTGATAGGTAGTCGACGCAGAAACTTGTCAAAATAATCATGACATGAATCCTTTAAATCATTGTAATGGGCATCCCTTGGAAGCGATGCAGTATGGCTTGAATACAAAATGTGCAAGGCCGCTACATCTAAGTGTCTGAGTGGTTAAATAAGCAAGCTGCCCCACTTTATGGATGGATGCGGGTAAAGAAGTTAGTCCATGAAACTATAATTAGGTTAGGAACTTGGAATATAGATACTCTTACATGTAAATTAATGGATTTAATCGATATTATGGTTCATGGAAAGATAAATATTTTATGTGTTCATGAAACTAAATGGGTTGGGAGAAGACCAAGGAATTTTGATAGTTTAGGTTTTAATCTTTATTATTCAGGTAGAAGTCATACTAAAAATGGTGTAGGTGTGATTAGATAAAAGTTTGAAAGATAATGTTATAAATATTAATAAATGCGAAGAAAGAATTATAGCTTTAAAGATTATTGTTGATTATGAGATTATCAATGTTATAAGTGTTTATACTCCTCAAGTAGGTTTGGATGTATGCTCAAAAGAAAATTTTTAGAATGAATTAGAGGAATTAATATAATAGATACCTCTTGAAGAAAAAGTATTTATTGGAGGAGATTTAAATGGACATGTTGGTAGAGTGGTAGAAGATTTTAAAAGTACTCATAGTGGTTATGGATTTGGAGTGACTGAAGAAGGTAGGACTATATTAGATTTTGGTTTAGCTTATGATTTTGTAGTTGCTAATACTTTATTTAAGAAAAAGATGAACATATTATTACTTATAAAAATGGATCTAGTAAAACTCAGATTGATTATTCTCTAATAAGAAAAATAGATCCTTTAGATTGTAAAGATTGTAAGGTCATTCCAACTGAAAGTTAAGTACCCAACATCGATTATTAGTTTTAGATTTCAAGTTGAAAGATTGTAAGAGAAAAAATAAATCAAATTATTTTCCTATGATTAGATGGGGATACTTAAAGAACACAAATAAAAATAATTTTAATAGTAAGCTACAAGAGCTTAGAATTTGGGATGTTCATAAGGAAGTTAATGTTATGTGGTAAAAAGTAGTAAGTGAAATAAAGCAAGTTGCTAAAAATGTGCTTGGAGAATCAAAAGGAAAGCTACTTTAATAAAAATAGTTGGTGATGGAGTCAGAGTGTGCAAGAAAAGATAACAAATAAGAAGCATTGTTATAAAACTTAGTTTAGATGTAAAAAATTGAAGAATTGGGAAAGATATAAAGTGGCCTATAGAGATTCTAAGAAAGCAATATATGATGCAAATAATTTAGGTTTTAGTGATATATATAATAGATTAGATAACAAAGAAGGTTAAAGATGTATGTGTAAGTTAGCCAACCAAAGAGATAGGAGAAGTAAAGACCTAGTTCAAGTGAGGTGTATTAAGGATAAAAATAATAAAGTGCTTTTCTTAGAAAAGTATATTGAAAATAGGTGGATGAGATATTTTGATAAACTTTTCAATGAAGGATCTGAAAGTACGGTTGATTTTAGCAACCTTAATACCCTAAACAAAAATAGAGAATTACAATTTTATCATCGTATTAGTAAATCTGAAGTTAGAGAATCTTTAAAAGAAATGAAATGTGAAAAAACAGTAGGATCTGATGATATTCCAATAGAAGTGTGGAAATGTTTAGGAGATCAAGGAATTTTTGGCTTACAAATCTTTTTAATGTTATTTTAAATACTAAAAAGATGCCAGATGAGTGGAGGAAGAGTTTGTTGGTTCTTATATTTAAGAATAAAAGTGATGCACAAGAGTGTGCAAATTATAGAAATTAAGTTAATGTGTCATACATTAAAATTATGGGAGAGAGTAAGGAGTTATTAAAAAGTTTCTCATAATTACATACATGCCGTAGATCCACTATGGATGTTGCACATTTGTTAAGAGGTTTGAGAAGAAGAGAAAAGTAAGGAGGATCTACATGATATTTATTGATTTAGAGAAAGCTTGTAAAGTTTCAAGAGATGTTCTTTGGAGAGTTATATAAAAGAGTTAATATTGGTTATATTCAAGTCATTAAGGATATGTATACTAGAGCTGTTACTTGTGTCCAAACACAAGGAGGATTGATAAAATATTTTCCTATTTCAGTTGGATTACATTAAGGATAAACTTTAAGCCCTTACCTTTTTGCTTTAGTTATGGATGTTCTTACTAGGAATTTACAGGAAGATGTACCATGGTGTTTGCTTTTTGTTGATGAAATTCTTCTTGTTGATAAGACTAGAGAGGCAGTCTTAGAGAAACTTGAATTATGGAAGTCAACATTAGAGTCTAAAGGTTCTCGTTTAAGTAGATCTAACATTTAATATATGGAGTGCAATTTTAGTTATAGAAGTTCTAGTGGCAGTGTTGTGACATTAAGTGAACAAGTAATTAATAAGAGTGAGTGATTCAGATATTTAGGCTCTATTGTTCAAAATGATGGTGAAATAGATGGAGATGTTATTAGTAGAATTCAGATGGTTGAAGGGAGGAATGCATTTCTCTTATAGCTCATTTGAGAAGTATTTTTTCTTTTGAGTTTAGTCTAATATGGTCTTCTTTATTTTTCTCAACAATAAATAACTTTAGTTAAAAAAAAGAACCCTAAACCCTAAACTAAACTAAAAAATAAATAAACCTAAGAATAAAAAACCTAAATAAAATAAAACTAAACGTAAATAAAAAATAAAATAAACCTAAAATAAAATATAATAAAAACTAAATAATAGCCTAAAGCTAAAAAATAAGCCTAAAAATAAATAAAAAATAAAACCAAAACCCTAAACTAAAAAAACTAATCCTAAAATAAAAATAAAATAAACAAAATAAATTAAACCTAAACCTAAACTAAAATAAATAAAACCTAAACCTAAACCTAAAATAAACTAAACTTGAACATAAACCTAAACTAAATAAAATAAAATAAACTAAAAATAAACCTAAACCTAAAAAATAAAAATAAAACCTAAAAATTAACCTAAAATAAAAAAAAACAAAACCTAAACCTAAAAAAAAAAAATAAAATAAAACCTAAACTAAAATTACAAATAAAAAATAAAACCTAAGCATAAAAAAATAAAATAAAAAATAAAACAACTAAGAAATAAACCTAAACCTAAAAAAAAAGAAAACTAAAATAAAACCCTAAACTAAAAATAAAGAAACCTATAATAAATAAACTAAACTAAATAAAATAAAAGATAAACGTAAATAAAAATAAAATCATAATATAAACTAAAATAAATAAAAAATAAAGTAAATAAACTAAAACCTAAACCTACTCTTACTTAATTTTTTGTTAAAAAAAAATCCTAAACCCTAAATCCTATGCCCTAAACCCTAAACCTACAACACTAAGCCTATAACCTACAACCCTAAACCCTAGAAAACCCTAAACCTTAAACCCTAAACTCCTACCCTAAACACTAAACCCTAAAAGCATAAACCCAAAAACCCTATACCCCGGTTGAGCTGATTTTTACGAAAGGTGATCCTAAAGAAGTCAATGAAGAGGTTGTGAAATACAAAGTTGGTTATCCTACCCATGTTGTACTTGTTGCACCTACTGATGTTGTGGTTCCTCTAGGCAACACTGGTCTAGAACCTTCATAGTCTTCTTTCTAGGTTCTCAACATCAACTAGGATCAACAAGTGGTACTTGAAATTATCACCGATTGAATTAAAAAAGGTGATAAGTGGGATCCTCATAGTTACTCTCCTCACTAAGGGGATTAGGCCATTCTCTATGCCAAACCTAAACCTTAAACCCTAAAACCTAAAACTAAACCTAAACTAAATAAAACCTAAAAATAAAATAAAAAAAAACATAAACCTAAATAAAATAAAATAAAATAAAATAAAATAAATACCTAAACTAAAACCTAAACCTAAACCTTAAAAAAACAAAATAAATAATAAAAATAAACTAAAATAAAATAAAGAAAAACCTAAACTAAACTATAAATAAAATAAACCTAAGCATAAAAACTTTAATAAATTAAAAACTAAACGTAAAATAAAAATAAAATAAACCTAAAATTAAATAAAATAAAAACTAAATAAAAACCTAAACCTAAAAATAAACCTAAAAAATAAAACCTAAAAATAAATAAAAAAAATAAAACCTAAACCCTAATCTAAAAAATAAAACTAAACCTAAAACAAAAATAAAATAATCATAAGCCTAAATTTTAAATAAACTAAAATAAAATAAATTAAACCTAAACCTAAACTTAAACCTAAAATAAATTAAACCAAAACCTAAACCTAACTAAATAAAATAAAATAAACTAAAATAAAACCTACCTTAAACAATAAAACCTAAAAAAAACCTAAATAAAAAACATAAAACCTAAAAAAAATAACATAAAACCTAAACCAAAACCTAAAAATAAAAAATATAACTTAAACCTAAAAAATAAAATTGAAATAAAACTCAACTAAAACCTAAACCTAAACCTAAAAAATAAACAAAAATAAAAAACCTTAAACAAAATAATTAAACCTAAAATAAAGTAACTAAACTAAATAAGAATAAAAAATAAACTAAAATAAAAATTAAACTAAAATAAATAAAAAATAAACTAAATAAACCTAAACCTACTAGTTTACTTAATTTTAAAAAAAACCTTTAACCATAAAACCTAAACCCTAAAACTAACCTTAAACACTCAATCCTCAACCCTAAACCTAAAACCCTAAACCTTCAACCCTAAACCCTAAAGCCTAATCCTAAACCCCAACCCCTAAAAGCATAAAACCTAAAACCTAACCCTAAACTCTACACCATAAACCCTAAACCCTAAACCCTAAACTAAAATAAACCCTAAACCTAAACCTAAAGTATCTAAACAAATTAAAACCCTAAACTAAAACTAATAAAAGTTAAACCTAAATCTAAACTAAGAATGGGCGTAACTTGACTCCTAAATCAAAAAAAATGTTGAATCAAAATTTGTTCTATTAAAACAAAAATAAAACCCTAAACTAAACTTGAACCCTACCTAAACATAAACCCCAAACCTAAACCTTAAACACTAAACCTAAAACCTAAGCTCTAAACCTAAATCATAAACACTAAACCTAAACCTAAATTAAAACAACCCTAAACCTACATGTATAAACCCTAAACCCTAAACCCTAAAACCTAAAACCCTAACCCTAAACCCTAACCTAAGCTCCTAATCCCTAAACCCTAAACTAAACTAAACCCTAAACCCTAAACTAAATAACTCCTAACCCTAAACCATAAAACTAACCCCAACCTAAAATCCTCTAAACCTAAAACCCTAAACCCTCAAAACCCTAAACCCTTAAACCCTATTCCTTAAACCCTAACCCAAAATCATAAAAGCATAAATCTTAAAACCCTAAATAATAAACCCTAAACCCTAAACCCTAAACTTAAACTTAAAGAAACTAAATAAATTAAAGAAATAAACCTAAACCCTAGAACCTAATAAACCTAAACCCTAAGAATAAATGTTGACCCAACATCAATGTCAACCGCTGGTCAGATCTAGATGAAGTGAGGCATTATCAGTGGTGATGGGGATCTGGAGGTGCTGGTAGATATGGAGGTGGTGGTTGGCGTAGTGGTGGTTATGGAGGCCAGAGGAGCGACGGAGGTTACAGCCATGGTTGTGGTAGAGTGATGTGATGGATCCCCGCCACTGAGAGGCCATTGGTTCTATGGGAACTAGAAATTGAAGAATGATCCGATCCGCTATGGAACTATGTCTTTATAGTAGAGATGGTTTTAGTTATCTAGGGTTTTTGATTTGCTTTATGCATGCTCATTTTTTATCTATGTCACCACTAGTGTCTTGAAAAACATGGTGTTTTACTTGTTTGATGAATTCGAAAAGAAGAAATGTTGAATCTGAATCTATTCTCTATTAAAAAAAAACTAAAAGCCCTAAACCCTAAACAAAATCCTATATCCTAAACCTAAAACCTAAACCCTAAACCCTAAACCTTAAACCCTTCAAACCCTAACCCTAAACCCTAAAACCCTAAACCCTAAACCCTAAACCTGAAACCCTAAACCCAAAACCCTAAACCCCAAACCCTAAACCCTAAACCCTAAACCCTAAATCCTAAATAGATAAAAAACTTAAACCTTAATTAAATAAAACCTAAAAATAAAATAAATAATAAAACCTAAACAAAAATAAAATAAAATAAAAACCTAAACTAAAACCTAAACCTAAACCTAAACCTAAAAAGATAATAAAATAAAAAAAGTAAAAAAATAAACTAAAATAGAATAAATGAAAACCTAAATTAAACTAAAAAATCAAAAATCTAAATAAAATAAAAACTAAACCTAAAATAAAGTTAAAATAAACCTAAAAAAATAAAATAAAAACTAAAACCTAAAAAATAAATAAAAATTAAAACCTAAACCCTAAAAAAAAACTAAAGCTAAAATAAAAATAAAAAAACCTAAATTAAAATAAAATAAACTAAAATAAATAAAACTTGAACATAAACCTAAAATAAACTAAACCTAAACACAAACCTAAAAATAAATAATAAAACCTATACCTTAAATTTAAAAAAAGCCTACACCTAAAAGAAATAATATAAAGTAAACATAAACTTAAAATAAAATAAACTAAATTAAAATAAATAAAACTTAGACCCTAAGCCTAAACCTTACACTGTAAACCATAAACCATAAACTATAAAACCTAAAAACCTAAACTACTAAACATAAACTAAATAAAACATAAAAATAAAAAAAATAAAAAAACCTACACCCTAATAAAATAAAAAATAAAATAAAATAAAAACTTAAACTAAATCCTAAAACCTAAACCTAAACCTAAACCTAAACTTAAACCTAAAACTAAAAATAAAATAAAATAAAAAAATAAAAACTAAAATAAAATAAAATAAATAAATACCTAAACTAAACTAAATAAAATACACCTAAAAATAAAAAACCAATATAAAAGAAAAACAAAAAGTAAAATAAAAATCAAATAAACCTAAAATCAAATAAAATAAAAACCTAAACCAAAAAAATAAACTTAAAAATAAAACCTTAAAATAAATAAAAAATAAAACCTAAACCCTAAGAAAAAAAAGGCTAAACCTAAAATGAACAAAATAAAATAAACATGAACCTAAGCTAAAATAAACAAAACTAAAATAAATAAAACCTAAACCTTAAACCTACAACCCTAAACCCTAAACCTTTAACCCTAAACCTTAAACCCTAAACTTAAACCTAAACCCTAAACCCTAAAAACCTGAAAACCTAAATCCTAAACCCTAAACTCTAAATAATAAACCCTAAAACTAACCCTAAATCTTAAACCCTCAACCTTAAACCAACAACCCTAAACCCTAAACCCTAAACCCTAAAACCCTAAACCCTAAACACTAAACCCTAAAACTTACAACCCTAAACCCTAAGCTCTAAACCACAAACCCTAAACCTTAAACCCTAAACCCTAAACCCTAAACTATAAACTCGAAACCCTAAACCCTAAAACCTAATAACCTAAACCTAAACTAAGTAAAATCTAGAAATAAAATAAATAAAAAACCTAAGCCTAAATAAAAAAATAAAAATAAAACCTAAACTTAAACCTAAAAATAAAAATAAAATAAAATAAAAAATAAATACTAAACTAAAATTAAATAAATAAAAACCTAAGCTAAACTAAAAAAATAAAATAAACCTAAAATAAAAAAAACCTAAATAAAAAAACCTAAACATAAAATAAACATAAAATAAAATAAAATTAAAAAAAATAAAAACCTAAATCTAAACAAGAAACCTAAAAATAAATCCTAAATATAAATAAAAAAATAAAACCTAATCCCTAAACTAAAAAAAACTTAAACCTAAAATAAAAATAAAATAAAACTAAACCTAAACTAAAATAAATAAAACCTAAGCTTAAACCTAAATAAACCAAACCTAAGCATAAACATAAACTAAATATAATAAAATATACTAAAAATAACCCTAAACCTAAACTAAAATATAAAACCTAAAAAAAGACCTAAACCTAAACCTAAAAATAAATAAATAACCTAAACCAAAAAAATAAAATAAAAATAAAACTAAAATAAAAAATAAACATAAACCTAAACTAAAATAAATAAACTAAACTAATAAAAATAAGAAATAAACCTAAATAAATGATATAAATTAAACTAAATAAACCTAAACCTATAAGTTTACTTAATTTAAAAAAAAACTCTTAAACCCTAAACCTTAAAACTAATGCTAAGCCCTAAATCCTAAACTAACCATAAACCCTAAGCCCTAAACCATAAATCGTAAAACCTAAACTAAAACATAAACCTAAACCTAAAATTAAGTAAACTAAATACCTAAACATAAATAAACTAAAAGCAAAACCTAAACCTAAACCTAAATAAATAAATAAAAATGTAAACCTAAATAAAATTAAATAAACTAAATATAATAAATAAAACTAAAATAAATAAAATAAAAGATAAACCTAAACCAAAACTAAACTAAATAAACCTAAATTTAAACCTAAACCTAAACCTAATCCTAAAAATTGAAACAACAACAAAAATAAAAACAACAACAAGCCTTTATCCCACTAAGTGGGGTCGGCTACATGAATCCTTCGTCTCCATTGTGTCCTATTATGTGTCAAATTCTCATTTAATTTAAGTATACTTAGGTCATTTTTTATACATCATAATAGAGTCTTTTTAGGTCTACCTCTACCTTTCTTAACATAAGGCTAATCTAATGCATCTACTCTCCTAAGCGGGTCATCAGAAGGTCGACGCTTTATGTGGCAAAACCATCTAAGGTGACTCTCTCTAATCTTATCTGCTAAAAAACTAAAAACTAAAAAAACTAAACCTAAGAAACCTAAACCTAAATAATACCTAAACCTAAACTAAACTAAATAAACCTAACCCTAAACCTAAACCCTAACAAAATCCTAAAACCTAAACCTAAAATAAATAAATAAAAAATAAACCTAAACCTAAACGTAAATCTAAATTAAAATAAATAAATAAAATAAACCTAAACCTAATAAAATAAAAACCTAAACTAAAATAAAATAAATAAACCTAAACCTAAACATAAACCTAAACTAAACCTGAACTGAAACCTAAATAAATAAACCAAAACCTAAACCTAAATTAAAATAAATAAAATAAACCTAAAATAAAAAATAAAAGTAAAAATAAAAACTAAAATAAACTAAAAAATAAAACCTAATCCTCAACCTAAACTAAATAAAATAAATAAAACCTAAAACTAAACCTAAATAAATAAAACTAAAACAAAACCTAAACCTAAACTAAACCTAAACCTAAAACTAAACCTAAATAATAAAATCTAAACCTAAACTAAACTAAATAAATAAAATAAACCTAAACTAAATAAAACCTAAACCTAAACCCTAAACCTAAACTAAATAAAAATAAATAAACCTAAACTAAACATAAAAACCTAAACCTAAACCTAAAAAACCTAAACCTAAACCTAAATAAAAACCTAAACCAAAACCTAAACCTAAACTAAACCTAAACCTAAATAAACCTAAAACCTAAACCTAAATAAACCTAAACCTAAAATAAATAAATAAAATAAAACCTAAACTAAATAAAATAAAAATAAACCTAAAACCTAAAACCCTAAACCTAAACTAAAACTTAAACCTAAAAACCTAAACTAAACCTAAACTAAACTAAATAAACCTAAATAGATAAAACCTAAATAAAAAAATCTAAACTAAATAAACCTAAACCTAAACCAAAACTTAAACCTAAAACCTAAACCTAAAAATAAACTAAATAAATAAAAATAAAACCTAAACATAAAATAAAAAGTAAACTAAAACCTAAACCTATTCCTGAACCTAAACCTAAATAAATAAAAAATAAAAACCTAAATCAAAACTAAATAAACTAAATAAATTAAACCTAAACCTAAAATAAAAAGGCTAAAACCTAAACCTAAACCTAAATAAAAATAAAGCTAAATAAACTAAAAAATAAAACCTAAACCTAAAATAAAAATAAATCAAATCTAAAATAAAATAAATAAATAAACCTAAACAGAAATAAACTAAAACTATGCTTCCCTTGCTTTTTTTCTCTCCTTTCTCATTTATTGCTAGTGGTTGGGTGGTCCTCCATAGTTTTTTTTTCCTTGGTTGTTTGTTTGGCTGGGTGACTACCATTTCTAGTTTTTGGTTTTTTTTTGATGATCTCTAGGAGGGTTGTGGCTATGCTTGTTGTTGCTTTTTCTACCTATTTTGGGGTCTATTTTTGGTTAGCCTTTGTTTTTTGGTCACCTTCGATATTGGATCCTCTACATTATGGTTGGTTGTTGAGTGGTAGTTGGTCTCTTCAGGATTTGATTAGCTTTGGTCTTTTCAATACTTTTTGGTTATTTCTCCTAGCTTGTGTTGGAGATTCTTGTTGATTGGATATTTTCTCTTTTGATTGGCATGAGGATACCTGCTTTATGGTTTTTTCCTTCTTGACCTGGTTATGGCTGATTTTAATGGTGGCTGATACTTGGTGGCTTTTTGTCACTGCCTGCTAAGTTGATGGCATCCTTTTCTCTACCTAGTTTCATCTGGTGTCTATTGATGGTTGGTTGTGGCTCTTCCTTGCTTGGACTTTGATGTCTATTTGAATGATGATTGCTGTTATTTTTTATTTTAATCTCTTTTTTAGGCTATAGTATATTGCTGCTGCTTATGAATTGGCTTGTCCCTTTAATTATTCCTTGCTGGTGGTGGCTCTATCACTAACCTTGCTGTATCTTCTGGGTGGATGGGTGTTTATGATTGGTCTGCTATGGTTTTGTCATTATTGTCGGCCAACTATTTCTTTGTTTGCTAATACAGGTTCTGGAAGACTTTGGACTGCTTTCTTTTGATGTTGGCTTGTATCAGGAATACTAGCTATGATGGCCCTGATGTTACCCATATCTTCACTTTTGGTTGGTAGCATTGCATATGAATGTAACCATTTTTAGGAAGTTTGGATGCTCATATGCATTGTTGCCTCTTGAGATGATCTTAATGAGCCTTTTCTTTCTCTCTCTCTAATTGTATTCTTTTTTTTGCTTGTTAGCTATGATTATTGCCTTTGTAGTGTTTTTGCGATTTCTTTTATAAGTTGGAACTTTTCAATGGAATGATTACTCAATCAACTCAAGAGCTGTTGATGTGGATCTTCCTATCTTGCCTCCCAAAATGGATCATGAGCCACTACTGAGTAGTCTTTTGATTAATTTTTTACTTATATTGTACTAGTCTTAATCTGTGTCTTTCCCTCTTTTGCTATTTTAGCTATTATTTTTTCTCTCTATTTTTCTATTGTACATAGATGGGGTTTAGCTCTTTAGGTTCCTTGTATTTGAGAGTAGATCTTTGAGCTTTAGCCCTATTAAGGACATTGTATCCTTTTTTTATTGTAGTAAAATTCTAACCTTTCCTTTAGAAAACCCTAAACCCTAAACATTAAACCCTAACACTAACCCTAAACCCTAAAAACCTAAACCTGAACCTAAACCTAAAATAAAATAAAATAAAAACTAAAAACTAAACTAAAACAAAATAAATAAAAACTTAAACTAAACTAAAAAATAAAATAAACCTAAAAATAAAATGTGGACATAAAATAAAAATAAAATCAACCTAAAATAAAATAAAATAAAAAATAAATAAAAATATAAACCTAAATAATAAACCTAAAAATAAAACCTAAAAATAAATAAAAAATAAAACCTAAACCTAAAATAAAAATAAAAAACTAAACCTAAACTAAAATAAATAAAACCTAAACTTAAACCTAAAATAAACTAAACCAAAACCAAAACCTAAACTAAATAAAATAAAATAAACTAAAAGTAAACTTAAACCTAAACTAAAAAAATAAAAATTTAAAATAAAGCTAAAATAAAATACTAAAACATAAACCTAAAAAAAGTAAAATAAAAATCTAAACCTAAACCTAAAAATAGAAAATAAAACCTAAACCTAAAAAATAAAATAAAAATAATACCTAGAAAATAAACATAAACGTAAACCTAAACCTAAAAAATAAACTAAAATAAAACCCTAAACTAAAATAAATAATCTAAACTAAATAAAAATAAAAATAAACCTAAATAAAATAAATAAACTAAATAAACCTAAACCTACCAATTTCTTTAATTAAAAAAAATCCTAAACCCAAAATAATGAATCTTAAACCCTAAAACCTAAACCCTTAACCCTAAAACTAACCCTGAACCCTAAATTCTAAGCCTACAACCCTAAACCATAAACCCTAGACCATAAAAAACCCTTAACTCTAAACCTTTAACCCTAAACCCTAAGCCCTGAACTCTAAACCCTAAACCCTAAATCGTAAGCCCTAATCTTAAACCCTAAACCCTAAACCCAAACCATAACCCTAAACCCTAAACCCTAAACCTTGAAACCCTAAATCATAAACCCTAAACTAACCTTAAACCCTAAACCCTCAACCCTCAAAACCATAAACCCTAAAGCCTAAAACATAAACACTAAACTAACTCTAAACCCTAAACCCTAAGCTAACCCTAAACCTTAAACCCAAATACCCTAAACCCTAAAGCCTAAACACTAAACACTAAACCCAAAACCCTAAAACCTAAATCATAAACATAAACCCTAAACGCTAAAGCCTAAACACTAAACCCAAAACATTAAAACTGAAACCCTAAGTATAAACCCAAACACCTAAAACCCCAAACCCTAAACCTGAAACTTTAAAACTAAACCTAAACCCTAAACCTACACCCTAAACCTTAAAACATAAAACCCTAAACCCTAAGCCCTAAACCCAAAACCTAAAATCATTAACCCTGAACCATAAAATCGTAAACCCTAAACCCCAAACCCTAAACCCAAAAGCAAAAAACCCTAAACGATAAACCCTAAACCCCTCAACCTAAACAAAATAAAACCTAATAATAAAATAAATAGAAAAGCCTAAACCTATATAAAATAAAAACCAATACCTAAATAAAATAAAAACCTAATCTAAAACCTAAACCTAAACCTAAACCTAAATCTAAACTAAATAAAATAAATAAACTAAAAATAAACCTAAACCTAAAGAAAACCTAAAAAAACTTGAAATAATAACATAAAACCTAAACCTAAAAAAATAAAATAAAAAACTAAACCTAAACCTAAAAATTAAAAATATAACCAAAACCTAAAAAATAAATAAAACTAAAACTCAACTAAAAAATTACCCTAAACCTAAACCTCAACCTAAACCTAAAAAAAAAATAAAAATAAAAAAGCTAAAATAAATAAACCTAAAATAAATAAACTAAACTAAATAAAAATAAAAAATAAAATAAACTAAAATAAATAAAAATAACTTAAATATACCTAAACTTGTCAGTTTACATAATTTAAAAAAAACCTTAAACCCTAAATCCTAAACCCTAAACCCTAAACCCTAATAACCTATAACCCTAAACCCTAACCCCTAAACCCAAGCATAAACCTTAAAACACTAAACCCTAAACCTAAACCCTAAACCCTAAACCCTAATCCTTAAACCCTAAACTATAACCCTAAACCTAAACCCTAAACCCTAAATCCCAAATTAAAACCTAAACCTAAAGTAACTAAATAAATTAAAAATAAACCTAAACCTAAAACCTAATAAACCTAAACCTAAAACTATACCTAAGAATGGCAAAACCTTGACCTAAAAAAAAAAAGAAATGTCGAATCTGAATTTATTCTCTATAAAAAATTAAAAAAAAAGCCTAAACCGAAACCTTAAGCTAAAACCTGAACCTTAAACCTAAAACCTAAACCCTAAACTTAAAAAACCCTAAACCCTAAACACTAAACCCTAAACCTAAACTAAAACTAACCTAAACTTAAACCTATAACCTACAACCTAAACTCCTAAACTACTAACTAAACTCCTAAACCTAAACCTAAACCCTTAATCCTAAACTCCCACTAAACCTAAATTTCAATCCTAACCTTAAACTTAAACCTAAATTAAACCTTAAACTCAACCTTAAAACCTAACTAACCTAAACCTAAACCTAAACCCTAAACTCAAACTTTAAAACTAAACCTTAAACTAAATCAAACCCTAAACCCTAAACCTCAAACCCTAAACCTAAAACCTAATCCATAAACCCTAACTAAACCCTAAACACTAAAAGTATAAACCTTAAAACCCTAAACTAAAGCTCCTAACCCTAAACCCTAAACTCTAAACTTAAACCTAATGTAACTAAATAAATTAAAAAATAAACCTAAACCCTAAAACCTAATAAACCTAAACCCTAAGAAAAGGCATAACCTTGATGGCAGGAACATCACCGTCAACAAGCCCAGATGGAGGTGAAGGCGAGGCTGCTATAGGGGATAGAGGTGGTGGATATGGAGGTGGTGGATTATGAAGGGAGGAGGATGGGGTTATAGCCGGTGGTGGTGGAGGGATATGATGGTGGATCTCCCTACTCAAGAGGCCAAAGTAGTTCTGATGGGAACCGGAGAAACTAAAGAACGATCCGATCATCGCTTATGGAATTGTGTCTTACAAGAAGATGGGTTCTAGTTCTGGTTTTGATTTTGCTCTATGCGTGCTCATTTTTTTTCTATGTCATCGCTATTGTCTTAGAAAACTTGGTGTGTTACTTGGTTGATGAATTTGAAAAGAAGAAATGTTGAATATGAATTTATTGTATGGTAAAAAAAAACCAAAACCCTAAACCCACAACTAAAACCTGAAATTAGACCTAATACCTAAACCTTAAACCCTAAATCTTAAACCCTTAAAACCCTAAAGCAAAACCCTAAACCCTAAACCTTAAACCCTAAACCCTAAACCCTAAACACTAAACCCTAAACCCCAAACCTTAAACCCTAAACCCTAACCACTCAACCCTAAATCCAAAACCCCCAAAAAAGATAAAAACCTAAACCTCGACTAAATAAAACCTAAAAATAAAATAAATAATAAAGCATAAACCAAAATAAAAATAAAAAAATAAAATAAAATAAAACCTAAACTTAAACCTAAACTTAAACCTAAAAGGAAATTATAATAAAAAATAAAAACTAAACTAAAATAAAATAAATAAAATCCTAAACTAAAGTAAAAAACTAATTAAAATAAAATTAAACCTAAAATAAAATAAAATAGAAACTAAATAAAAACCTAAACCTAAAAATGTAAACCTAGAAATAAATAAAAATTAAAACCTAAACCCTAAACACATAAAAAACCTAAACCTAAAATAAAAATAAAATAAACCTAAACCTAAACTAAAAGAAACTAAACTAAAATAAATAAAACCTAAACCAAAACCAAAACCCAAACCTTAAAAAAAAAACCTAAACAATAAACTAAAAAATAACTTAAACCTAAAATAAACAATATAAAGTATACATAAAACTAAACTAAAATAAATAAAACCTACACTCTAAACCATAAACTTTAAAACCTTAAACTCGAAACCCTAAACCATAAGCCCTAAACCGTAAACCCTAAAAACCTAGAAACCTAAACCTTAACTAAATAAAACTTAAAAATAAAATTAAAAGAAAAACCTACACCTAAATAAAATAAAAAAGAGAAAATAAATTCTAAAATCCTAAAAACCTAAACCTAAACTAAATAAAACCTAAAAGTAAAATAAATAAAATAACCTACACATAAATAAAATAAAAAATAAAAAAATATAAACCTAAACTAAAACCTAAACTAAAACCTAAACCTAAACCTAAACCCAACCTAAACCAAAAACTAAAAATATAATAAAATAAAAATTAAAAACTAAATTAAAATAAAATAAATAAAAACCTAAACTAAACTAAAAAATAAAATACACCTAAATATAAAAAACCTAGATAAAATAAAAACTAAACATAAAATAAACCTAAAATAAAAAAAAATAAAAACTAAATAAAATCCTAAACCTGAAAAATAAACTTAAAAATAAAACCTAAAAATAAATAAAAAATAAAACCAAAACCATAAACTAAAAAAAACCTAAACCTAAAATGAACAAAATAAAATAAACATAAACATAAACTAAAAAAACAAAACTAAAATAAATAACCTAAACCTTAGGGCCACTAAACCCTAAACCCTAAACCTCTTAAACCTGGGCCAACCACCACTCTGGGCCCTGACCCAAAACCTAAAATACTCTAACCCTAAATGCCAACACTAAACTACATGACCCAACCTCTGAGGCCCTGAGCCTAATCACCCTAAACTCCTAAACCCTAAACCCTAAACCTCCAGAGCCATGACATACTGAGCCTAAACTGGGCCCATTAAACTCAGGCCTACTCACCTGGGCCACTGCCCCAAGATATTAAACCCTGGGCCCTAGGCCACAAACCTATAATTGTCTGGGACCTGGGCCCACCTGGGCCCTCTAAACCACTGGGCTAAACTAAACTTAAACTACTAAATAAACCTAAAAAGAATAAATAAAAAACCTCTAAATAAAAAAATAAAATAAAATAAAAACCTAAACTAAAACTAAACCTAAACGTGCGTAAAATAAAATAAAATAAAAATAAATACTAAAATAAAATAAAATAAACAAAAAACCTGACTAAACTAAAATAAAATAAACCTAAAATAAAACCTAAATAAAATAAAACCTTAACACAAAATAAAAATAAAATAAACCTAAAATAACATAAAATAAAAACTAAATAAAAACTTAAATCTAAATAATAAACCAAAATATAAACCTAAAAATAAATAAAAAATAAAACCAAATCCCTAAAATAAAAAAAGAACTTAAACTTAAAATAAAAATAAAATAAACTTAAACCAAAACTAAAATAAACTAAACTAAAATAAACAAAACCTAAACCTAAACCTAAAATAAACTAAACCTAAATATAAACCTAAACTAAGTAAAATAAAATATAAAAAATAAACCAAAACCTAAACTAAAATATAAAATCTAAAAAATAAACTTCAAATAAAACCTAAACCTATACCTAAAAAAAAACCAAAACCTAAAAATATAATAAAATAAAACTAAAGAAAAATAAACATAAACCTAACCTAAACCTAAAAATAAACTTAAATAAAAACCTAAACTAAATAAAATAAAGCTAAAATAAATTAAAACAATAAAAAAGAAATAAACTTAAATAAAATATAAAACTAAATAAACCTAAACCTGCCATTTTGCTTAATTTAAAAGAAAACCTTAAACCCAAACCCTAAACACTAAATACTAAACCCTAAACCCTAAACCACAAACAAGCCTAAACCTAAACCATACCAACAACCTAACAGGCCTAAACCCTAAATCCTAAACTATGATCCTGGACCCTCACTAAAACTGAACTAAAACTTAAAAGAAAAACCTAAACTTAGTCCTAAAACTAAATAAATTAAAATTCTAAACCTAAATAAACTAAAATCAAAACCTAAACCTAAACTTAAATAAACTTAAATAAATAAACTAAAAAATAAACCTAAATAAACCTAAAGAAACCTAACTAAACTAAATAAATAAACCTTAACCTAAACCTAAACCTAAACTAAATGAACCTAAACCTAAAATAAAATTAAAACCTAAACCTAAAAACTTAAAATAACCTAAACTTAAACCTAAACCTAAACTAAACTAAATAAATAAACATAAAATAAAATAAAAGTTAAAACTAAACCTAAACCTCAATAAATAAACTAAATAAATTAAACAAACTAACATAAATAAGTAAATAAAATAAAACCTAATAAACTAAACTAAATAAACCTAAATAAACCTAAACCTAATATCTAAATCTAAACCTAAACCTAAACCTAAACCTAAAAAGCAAAACATAAACCAAAAATAAACCTAAACCAAAACCTAAACAAAGCTAAAAAATTTAAAACTAAATAAACTAACCTAAAACCTAAACCTAAACTAATAAACCTAACCTAAAAAAACCTAAAACCTAAACCTAAAATAAATAAAATAAAAATAAATAAATCAAAATAAAACTAAACTTAAACTTAAACTTAAATAAACCTAAACCTAAATCCGAACCTAAAAACCTAATCCTAAATCCTAAATCAAAACCTAAACTAAAATAAAAAAAATTAAATAAACCTAAACCTAATAAAATATAAACCAAAACTAGAATAAACTAAATTAAAAACCTAAACCTAAAAAATTAAAATAAAATCTAAACCAAACCTAAACCTAAACCTAAACCTAAACTAAAATAAATAAAATAAACCTAAATAATAAAAAAATAAAAATAAAAACTAAAATGAACTAAAAAAAATACTAAACCTAAACCTAAACCTAAACCTTAAAACCTAGACCTAAACTTAAACCTAAACTAAAATAAACTAAACTAATTAAAATAAATGAAACTGAAACCTAAACCTAAATAAATAAAACTAAAAACTAAACCTAAACCTAAACCTAAAAGTTAACCTAAATAATAAAATCTAAATCTAAACTAAATAAACTAAAAAATAAACAAAATAAACCTATAATAAATAAAATATAAACTTAAACCCTAAACCTAAACTAAATAAAAGTGAATAAACTAAAAAAACTAAAACCTAAACCAAAACCTAAACCTAAACCTAAATAAAACCTAAACCAAAACCTAAACCTAAGATAAACCTAAAATAAAATTAAAACCTAAACCTAAATAAACCTAAACCTAAAATAAATAAATAAAAATAAAACCTAAACTAAATAAAATAAAAATAAACCTAAAACCTAAAACCCTAAACCTAAACTAAAACTTAAACCTAAAAACCTAAACCTAAACTAAACTAAATAAACCTAAATAAATAAAACTTAAATAAAATCTAAAATAAATAAACCTAAACCAAAACCTAAACTTAAACATAAAACTTAGACCTAAAATAAACTAAATAAATAAAAAATAAACCTATACTGAAAAAATAAAACTAAATGTAAAATAAAAAATAAAGTAAAATCTAAACCAAAACCTAAATAAATAAAAAAGAAAAACCTAAACCTAAACTAAATAAACTAAATAAATTTAACCTAAACCTAAAATAAAAAAGCTAAAATGTAAACCTAAACCTAAATAAAAATAAAGCTAAATAAATTAAAAAATAAAACATAAACCTAAACCTAATATAAAAATAAACCTAAACTAAACTAAAATAAAGAAATAAACTAAAACTAAATAAAACTAAACTAAAAATAAACATAAACCTAAACCTAAATAAAAAATAAACCTAAACTAAAAATAAAACCTAAACCTAAATAAATTAAAAAGCATAAATAAAGTAAATAAATAAACTAAATAAAACATTTTTCCTCCGATTGGTGGATTGGTGGTAGCTCCTTTGTTTTTATTGATTTTATATTTTCTCCTTCATGGTGACTGCTTGATTTATGGGGGTTGGAGGTTGCCTCTGGCCTATTTTCTCTCCTTCCTCATTTATTGCTAGTGGTTAGGTGGCCTTCCTTGGTTTTTTTTCCTTGGTTGTTTGTTTGGCTGGGTAACTACCATTTCTATTTTCTGATTTTTTTTTATGATCTCTATGAGGGTTGTGGCTATGCTAGCTGTTGCTTTTTCCACCTATTTTGGGCTCTATTTTGGGTTAGCCTTTTGTTTTGGCTGGCTTCCCCACTTTCGATATTGGATTCTCTACTATAATGGTTTGTTGTTGAGTGGCAGATGTTGGTCTCTTCATAATTTGATTAGCTTTGGTGTTTTCAATAGTTTTTGGTTATTTCTCCTAATTTATGTTGGGGATTCCTATTAGTTGGTTATTTTCTCTTTTGATTGGAATGAGGCAACTGATTTGTGGGTTTTTTCCTTCCTGACTTGGTTATGGCTGATTTTATTGGTGGCTTTTTATCACTACCTGTTGGATTGATGGCATCTTTTTCTCTACCTGGATTGGTCTAGTGTCTACTAATGGCTGGTTGTGGCTCTCCCTTTCTTAAAGATTTGATGTCTATTTGAATGATGGTTGTTCGTTATTTTTTATTTTGTTTTAGTCTCTTTCTAGGCTATTGCATTATATGTTGCTATGCTTCTGAATTGGCTTGTCCTTTTGAATTCTTCCTTATTGGTGGTGGCTCTATCACTGACCTTGTTGTATCTTCTGGGTGGCTGGCTGTTTGTGATTGGTCTTCTATGGTTTTGTTAGTTGTTTGGTTGTTGGCTGGCTACTGGCTATCTATTTCTTTGTTTGCTAATGAAGGTTCTCGAAGCCTTTAGGTTACTTTGTTTCGATGTTGGCTTGTATCAGGAATGTTGTCTATGATGGCCCTGATGTTACCCATATCTTCAGTTTTGGTTGGTAGCATTGCATATGAATATAACCCTTCTTAGGAAGTTTTGATGCTCATATGCATTGTTGCCTCTTAAGAAGATCTTAATTGAGCTTGAGCCTTCTCTTTCTCAGCTCTTTAATAGATTTCTTTATCCTTATTCTTGCTAGCTATGACTATTGATTTTGTAGTGTTTTGCAAATTTCATTTTTTAGGTTGGAACTTTTCAAATGGAATGATCGTTACTCAGTCAACTCAAGAGCTGTTGATGTGGATCTTGCCTCCCAAAAGGGATCATGAGCTGCTGCTGACTAGTCTTTTGATTATTTTTTTACTTATATTGTACTAGTCTTACTCTGTCTTTTCCTCTTTTGCTTTTCTAGTTGTTACTTTTTCTCTTTGTTTTTCCATTGTACATAGATGGGGGTTTAGCTCTTTAGGTTCCTTGTAGCTCTGAGAGTAGTAGATCTTTGAGCTTTACCCTTCTTAAAGACGTTGTATCCTTCTCATTTATTGTAATAAAATTCTAACCTTTCCTTCAAAAACACTAAACCCTAAACATTAAACCCTAACCCAAACCCTAAACCCGACCTAAACCTAAACCTAAACCACCAAACCTTAAACAAACCTTAAACCTAAACCTAAATCCTAAATCCTAAACCCTACCACTAATCTCCCAAACTAAGATCTCCAAACCCTAAAGCTAAACCAACCCTAAATCATAGCCCACCCAAACCCTAAACCCTAAACCCTACCACTACCACCCAAATCCTAAATCTCCTGCTGACCCTGGGCCAAACCTAAACCATCCTATAAATCCCAAACCTCCCCTCCCCTAAACCACAAACCTAACCTAAACCACAAACCTAAACCTAAACAAAATAAAACCTAAAAATAAAATCAATAAAGAAACCTAAACATAATTTTAAAAATAAAAAAATAAAAACTTCCTATAAAACCTAAACCTAAAAATAAAATAAAATAAAAAATAAAAACTAATCTAAAATAAAATAAAATAAAACCTAAACTAAACTAAAAATAAAATAAACCTAAAAATAAAACATAAACATAAAATAAAATAAAATCAACCTAAAATAAAATAAAATAAAAAGAAAACCAAAATAATAAACCTAAAAATAAAACTAAAAAATAAATAAAAAATATAACCTAAACCCTAAACTAAATAAAAAACCTAAACCTAAATAAAATAAAATAAATCTAAAGCTAAACCTAAAGTAAAATAAAATAAATCTAAACATAAACTAAAATAAACTAAACTAAAATAAATAAACATAAACCTAAAAAATAAAAACCTAAACCAAAAACTAAATAAATGAAATAAACTAAAATTAACTAAACTAAAATAAAACATAAAAATAAACCTAAAATAAAAACTTAAAACCTAAAACAAAAAAATAAAAAAATAAAACCTAAACCTAAAATCAAAATAAAAATAAAACTAAACTAAAGAAATGATCATAAACCTAAACCTAAACCTAAAAAATAAACTAAAAAAAAGCTAAACTAAATAAAATTAAAAAAATAATAAAATATAAAATTAAAATAAACTAAAACCTAAACTGCCATCTCCTTTAAAAAACTAAACTCTACCAACCCTAAACCCTAAACTGATCCTAAACCCCTAACCTGATAAAACCCACACTAAACCTCCTACTGGCCCCAAGTGACCTAAACCTGATGGTGATCACTGATCTTTAAATCTAAACCTAAACCCTGGGCCCATGACCCTCCTACCACAAACCTAACTGACCCAACTTAAACCTGAGCCACTCCAAAATCATACCCTGAGGCTGAGCCCCAACCTACTGATACCCTGACCCCCACTGAGCACTAGGCATACCAGGCCCCAAACCCTAATCCAGATCGGACATAAACTCCCAGGCTGAGCCACCCAGGGCTCACTAAATCCTAAGACTCATAAACCCTAACCAATCACTGGGCCCTACCACAGGCCCCCCTGGGCCCTATTCTAAATGGACCCTAAACCTGGGCCCTGGGCCTAAAATGTGAAACTCTAAACCATAAACCCTAAACTGACCACTACCAAAACCCTGGGCCCAACACTGACCCTACACCCTACACCATACCATCCTACCCCAAAAAACTACTAAATAAACTAAAGATAAACCTGACCTAAACCAAAATAAAATAAGAAAAAAATAATAAAAAACCTAAACTAAACTAAAATAAAATAAAACCTAAACTAAAATAAAATAAAATAAAAATAAAAACTAAAATAAAATAAATAAAGAAAAAAAAAACTAAAAAAAATAAAATGAACCTAAGAATAAAAAAACCTAAATAAAATAAAAACTAAACATAAAAAAAATAAACATAAATAATATAAAATAAAAATAAAATAAAAACCTAAATCGAATAAATAAACCTAAAAATAAATAAAAAATAAAACCTAAACCCTAAACTAAAAAAAACCTAAACCTTAAATAAAAATCAAATAAACAAAATAAAATAAACCTAAATAAAATAAAATAAACTAAACTAAAATAAATAAAACCTAAACCTATACCTAAAATAAACTAAACATAAACCTAAACCTAAACTAAATAAAATAAAATAAACTAAAATAAACCTAAACCTAGACAAAAAAATAAAACATAAAAATAAAATTAAAATACAAACCTAAAGCTTAAAGATAAAGAAATAAAATAAAAACATAAACCTAAACCTAAAAATAAAAAAATAAAACCTAAAACTAAAAAAAAATTAGATTAAATCTCTACTAAAATGTAAACTGAAACTTAAACCTAAACCTAAAAAATAACCTAAAATTGAAAACCTAAAAATAAAAATAAACCTAAAATAAATAAACTAAACTAAATTAAAACAAAAAATAAACCAAAATAAAAATAAGAAATAAAGTAAACTAAAATAAAAAAAAATATGCTAAATATACTAGATAAATGTAAACATACCAGTTTACTTAATTTTATGACCACAACAACAACAACAACAACAAGCCTTTATCCCACTAAATGGAGTTGGCTACATGAATCCTTTGTCTCAATTGTGTCTTATTATGTGTCAAATTCTCATTTAATTCAAGTATACTTAGGTCATTTTTTATATATCTTAATCAAGTCTTTTTAGGTCTACCTCTACCTTTCTTAACATAAGGCAAATCTAATGTATCTACTCTCTTAACCGGGTCATCAAACAGTCGACGCTTTATGTGGCCAAACCATCTAAGGCGACTCCCTCTATTCTTATCTGCCACTGGAGCTACTCCAACTTTTCCTGAACATACTCATTTTGCATTTTATCTCTAAGAGTAAATCCACTCATTCACTGAGCACCCTCATCTCTACAACACTTAACTTAGACTTATGCTTCTTTTTTATTGGCCAACATTCAGCACCATAAGTCATTGCAGGTCTTACCACCATCTTATAAAATTTTCCTATAAGTTTAAGTGGAACTTTTCTATCACACAATAGACCAGATGCATTCCTCCACTTCAACCATCCAACTTGAATTCTACTAATAACATCTCCATCTATTTCACCATCATTTTGAACAATAGAACCTAAATATCTGAATCGCTCAATCTTATTAATGACTTGTTCACCTAATGTCACAACACTACCACTAGAGCTTCTACAGCTAAAATTACACTCCATATATTCATTTTTAGATCTACTTAAATGAAACCTTTATAACCTAATGTTGACCTCCATAATTCAAGTTTCTCTTGGACTCCCTCTCTAGTCTTATCAACAAGAAGAATGTCAACAGCAAAAAGCATACACCAAGGTACATCTTCCTATAAATGCCTAGTAAGAACATCCATACCTAAAGCAAAAAAGGATAAGGGCTTAAAGTTGATCCTTGATGTAATCCAACTAAAATAGGAAAATATTTTATCAATCCTCCTTGTGTTTTTACACAAGTAATAGCTCTAGTATACATATCCTTAATTACTTGAATATAACCAATATTAACTCATTTTTGTTCTAGAACTCTCCAAAGAACATCTCTTGAAACTTTATCATAAGCTTTCTCTAAATCAATAAATATCATATGTAGATCCTCCTTACTTTCTCTATACATCAACATCAAACCTCTTAACAAATGTATAGCATCCATAGTAGATCTACCTAGCATGAAACCAAATTGATTGTGAGAAACTTTTGTATCACATCGTAACCTATGCTCAATTACTCTCTCCCATAATTTTAATGTATGACACATTAACTTAATTCCTCAATAATTTTCACACACTTGTGCATCACCTTTATTATTAAATATAGGAACCAACAAACTCTTTCTCCACTCATATGGCATCTTTTTAGTCTTTAAAATAACATTAATAAGATTTGTAAGCCAAGAAATTCCTTGATTTCCTAAACATTTCCACACTTCTATTGGAATACCATCAGGTCCTACTGGTTTTCCATATTTCATTTTCTTTGATGTTTCTCTAACTTCAGACTTACTAATACGATGATAAGAATAAAATTTTCTATTTTTGTTTAGGGTATTAAAGTTGCTAAAATCAATTGTTCTTTCAGATCCTTCATTGAAAAGTTTATCAAAATACCTCATCCACCCATTTTCAATATCTTTTTCTAAGAAAAGCTCTTTATTATTTTCATCCTTAATACACCTCACTTGCACTAGGTCTTTACTTCTCCTATTTCTTTGGTTGGCTAACTTATACATACATCTTTCACCTTGTTTGGTATCTAATCTATTGTATAAATCACTAAAAGCTAATTTTTTTGCATCATATATTGCTTTCTTAGAATTTCTATAGACCACTTTATATCTTTCCCAATTCTCCAAGTTTCTACATCTAAACCAAGTTTTATAATAATGCTTCTTATTTCTTAACTTTTCTTGCACACTCTGACTCCACTACCAACTATTTTTATTAAAACAATTTTTTCCTTTTGATTCTCCAAGCACATTTTTAGCAACTTGCTTAATTTTTCTTGCTACTTTTTCCACATAACATTAGCTTCCTTATGAACATCCCAAATATTAAGCTCTTGTAGCTTGCTCTTAAAAATATTTTTATTTGTGTTCTTTAAGTGTCCCCATCTAATCCTAGGACAATAATTTGATTTATTTTTCTTCTTACAATCTTTCATCTTAAAATCTAAAACTAACAATCGATGTTGGGTACTTAAACTTTCACTTGGAATGACCTTACAACCTTTACAATCTAAACGATCTTTTTTTCTTATTAGAAAATAATCAATCTATGTTTTACTAAATCCATTTTTATAAGTAATAATATGTTCTTCTCTTTTCTTAAATAAAGTATTATCAACTATAAAACATAAGCTAAAGCAAAATCTAATAAAGTCCTACCTTCATCATTAGTCACTCCAAATCCATAACCACCATGAATACTTTTAAAATCTTCTACCAATCTACCAACATGTCCATTTAAATCTCCTCCAATAAATACTTTTTCTTCAAGAGGTATCTTTTGTATTAATCCCTCTAATTCATTCCAAAAAATTTCTTTTGAGCTTACATCCAAATTTACATGAGGAACATAAACACTTATAACATTGATAATCATAAGTGACAACATTGATGAAAAATGAGCACACATAGAGCAAAACCAAAGACACCATTCCATAAGAAGCAGATCGGATCAGCCGTTCTTCAGTTTCTCTAGTTCCCATCAGAATCACCATGGACTCTTGATTAGCAGGATCCATCATCATATCTCTGATCTCTCCCTCTGCCATGACCATGACTGTAACCTCCATCGCTCCTCCCACCTCCATGACCAGCACTACTCCGACCACCATCTCCAAATCCATCAGCACCTCCATAACCCCCACCACCACTGTAAAAATCACTGCCTCCATCTTTGCCTCCACCGCTAGATCTAGACTGAGCCTAGTTGATGGTGATGTTCCTACTATCAAGGTTCTACCCATTCTTAAGGTTTAGGTTTAGGTTTAGGTTTAGGTTTATTAGGTTTTAGGGTTTAAGTTTATTTTTTAATTTATTTAGTTACTTTAGGTATAGGTTTAGGGTTTAGGGTTTATGGTTTGGGTTTAGGATTTAGGGTTTAATTTTTAAGGTTTAGGGTTGAGGGTTTTATGATTTTAGGGTTTATGCTTTTCAGATTTAGGGTTTAGGGTTATCAGCTTTAGCATTTAGGTTTTAGGGTTTAGGGTTTTTTAGGGTTTAGGTTTTAGGGTTATTTAGGGTTTAAGGTTAAGGGTTTAGGATGTTTTAGGGTTTAGGGTTTAGTGTTTAGGGGTAGTTTTAGGGTTTAGGGTTTAGCGTTTAGGGTTTATGGCTTAGGGTTTACGATTGAAACTAGTAGGTTTAGGTTTATTTAGTTTATTTTTTATTTATTTTATTTTATTTTATTTTTTGTTTTTATTTAGGTTTATTTTTATTTTTATTTAGTTTATTCACTTTAGGTTTATTTATTTTAGTTTATTTTTAAGGTTTAGGTTTATGTTTAGGTTTATTTTTTAGTTGTGTTTTGTTTTTATTTTATTTGGTAGGTTTCAGTTTTATTTTTTATTTTTAGGTTTAGGTTTAGGTTTTTATTTTATTTTTTTAGGTTTAGATTTTAGGATTTTATTTTATGTTTATTTTAGGTTTTATTTTTTTAGTTTAGGTTTAGGTTTAGTTTATTTTATTTAGTTTAGGGTTTAGGTTTAGCTTATTTTGGGTTTATGTTTATGTTTTATTTATTTTAGTTTAGATTTAGGTTTATTTTATTTTCTTTATTTTTTTATTTTAGGTTTAAATTTTTTTAATTCTATTGTATAAGTTTCATTTTTTATTTATTTTTAGGTTTATTTTTTAGGATTAGGTTTTATTTAGTTTTATTTATTTATTTTAGGTTTATTAAATTTTTGTTTTACATTTAGTTTTTATTTTATTTACTTTTTTATATTCATAGGCTTATTTTATTTTTTATTTTTTCCAGGTTTTTATTTATTTATTTTAGTTTATTTTTATTAATTTATTTTATTTTATTTTAATGTTTAGGTTTAGGTTTTAGTTTAGGTTTTTATATTTAATATTTTATATTTTATTTAGGTTTAGGCCTTTTTATTTATTTTATTTTAGGTTTATTTTAGTTTAGGTTTAGGATTTTAGGTTTTAAGGTTTAGGATTTAAGGTTTAGGGTTTTAGGGTTTAGGGTTTAGGGTTAGGGTTTAGTATTTAGGGTTTTAGTGTTTAGGCTTTAGGTTTTAAGGTTTGGGTTTAAGTGTGCAATGTTTAGTAAGTTTAGAGCTTGGGGTTTTAGGTTTAGGGTTTAAACTTTAAGGTTTAGGGTTTAGTGTTAGGTTTAGTTTGGTTTTTTAGATTTTAGTTTTAGGTTTAGTTTTAGGTTTAGGTTTAGTTATTAGTTTAGGTGTAGTTTAGGTTAGGTTATTATAGTTTAGGGTTTAGGGTTTGAATTTATACTTTAGCTTTATTTTAAGGTTTAGGTTTAGTTAGTTAGGATTTTAGGTTTCTGATTTAGTTGAGGTTTAGGGTTTAGGGTATTGATGGTTTAGTGTTTAGGGTTGAGGGTTTAGGGTTTAGGGTGTTGAGGGTTTAGTGTTTAGGGTATATAGGGTTTAGGGTTTAGGGTTTAGGGTTTAAGGTTTAGGTTTAGGTAAGTTTAGTTTAGGTTTAGGGTTTAGGTTACTTTAGTGTTTAGGGTTTGGAGTTTTTTAGATTTAGGGCTTAGGGTTTAGTTTATGGTTTAGGGTTTAGGGTTTAGGATTTTAGGGTTTAGGGTTGAGGGTTTAGGTTTAGGGTTTAGGGTTCAAGGTTTTTATGGTATAGGGTTTAGGATAGTAGGTTTAAGCTTTAAAGCTTATGCTTTAGGGTTAGTTTTAGGGTTTAGGGTTTAGGGTTAAGGTTTTTCATTTATTTAATTTATTTTTTAAAATTAAGTAAACAAGTAGGCTTAGGTTTATTTAGTTTAGTATCCATTTATTTTAGTTTATTTTATTTTTTATTTTGATTTAGGTTTATTTTTATTTTTATTTAGTTTAATTTATTTATTTTAATTTATACTTTGTATTTAAGTTTAATTTTTTCAGTTTAGGTTTAGGTTTAGGTTTATTTTTTAGTTTAGTTTTATTTTTATTTTATTTTTTTAGGTTTAGGTTTAATTTTTAAATTTTAGGTTTAGGTTTAGGTTTTTATTTTAGGTTTATTTTTAGGTTTTATATTTTAGTTTAGGTTTCAGATTTTTTTTTTGTTATTTTATTTAGTTTAGGTTTAGGTTTAGGTTTAGTTTATTTTAGGTTTACTTTATTTTTTATATTAGGTTTAGGTTTCTCTTTTAATTTAAGGTTTTAGTTTTATTTTTTATTTATTTTTAGGATTTATTTTTAGGCTTATTGTTTAGGTTTAAGTTTTTATTTAGTTTTAAATTTATTTTATTTTAAGTTTATTTTTTGTATGTTAGGCTTAGTTTTTATTTTATTTAAGTTTTTTTAGTTTAGTTTAGGTTTTTATTTATTTTATTTTAGCTTAGTTTTATTTTTTAGTGTATTTTTTGGTTTAGGTTTAGGTTTTAGTTTATGTTCTTATGTTATTTTATATTTTTATTTTATTTTGGTTTAGATTTATTTATTTATTTTATTTTTATCTTTTATTTAGTTTAGGTTTAGGTTTTTAACTTTTTAGGGTTTAGGGTTTAAGGTTTAGGGTTTGGTGTTTAGGGTTTTGGGTTTAGGGTTTAGGGTTTAGGTTTTTCTTTGGGTTTAGGGTTTTGGGTTTAAGTTTTAGGGTTTAGGGTTTAGGGTTTAAGGTTTTAAGGTTTAAGGTTTAGTGTTTAGGGTTTAGGGGTTTTAGAGTTTAAGGTTTCGGGTTTAGGGTTTAGTTTCAGGTTTAGGGTTCAGGTTTTAGTTTCAGGTTTAGGTTTAGGCTTTTATTTTGGTTCATTTTTTAGGTTTAGGTTTAGGTTTATGTTTATTTTTTAGTCTTGTTTTATTTTTATTTTATTTAATAGGTCTAGTATTTATTTTTATTTTTAGGTTTATTTTTTAGGTTTATGTTTTTATTTAGTTTATATTTTATATTTTTTAGGTTTAGGATTTAGGGTTTAGGGTTTAGGATTTAGTGTTTAGGGTTTAGGGTTTATGATTTAGGGTTTTTTTAAATTAAGTAAACTCGTAGGTTTAGGTTTATTTAGTTTATTTTATATTTTTATTTAGGTTTATATTTTATTTTTGTTTAGTTTAGTTTATTTATTTTAGTTTAGGTTTATTATTTTAGTTTATTTTTTAGGTTTAGGTTTAGATTTAGGTTTATATTTTTGTTTAGTTTTATTTTTATTTTATTTTTTAGGTTTAGGTTTTATTTTTAATTTTTAGGTTTAGGTTTAGGTTTTTATATAATTTTGTCAAGTTTAGGTTTTAGGTTTAGATTTTTTTTTTAGGTTTTATTTTTTAGTTTAGGTTTATTTTTAGTATATTTTATTTTATTTAGTTTAAGGTTTAGGTTTAGTTTATTTTAGCATTAGGTGTAGGTTTTGTTTATTTTAGTTTGCATTTAAGTTTTTTTAATTTTATTTTTATTTTCGGTTTAACTCTTATAGGTAAATTAATGGAATCAATAGATATTATGGTTCATAGAATAATAAATATTTTATATGTTCAAGAAACTAAATGGGTTGGGGAGAAGGCCAAGGAGATTGATAGTTTAGGTTTTAAACTTTGGTATTCAGGTAGAAGTCAAACTAGAAATATTATAGGTGTGATTATAGACAAAAGTTTGAAGGATAATGTTATAAATATTAATAGATGTGGAGATAGAATTATAGATTTAAAGATTATTGCTGATATTAAGATTCTCAATGTTATAAGTGTTTATGCTCCTCAAGTAGGGTTGGATGTAAGCTCAAAAGAAAATTTTTGGAATGAATTAGAGGGCTTAATACAAAAGATACCTCTTGAAAAAAAGTATTTATTGGAGGAGATTTAAATGGACACGTTGGTAGAGTGGTAGAAGATTTTAAAAGTATTCATGGTGGTTATGGATTTGGAGTGACTAATGAAGAAGGTAAGAAAATATTAAATTTTGCTTTAGCTTGCTAATACTTTACTTAAGAAAAGAGATGAACATATTATTACTTATAAAAATGGATCTAGTAAAATATAGACTAATTATTTTTTGATAAGAAAAATAGATCGTTTAGATTATAAAGATTGTAAGATCATTCTAAGTGAAAGTTTAAGTACCCAACATCGATTGTTAGTTTTATATTTTAAGATGAAAGATTGTAAGAGAAAAATAATCAAATTATTATCCTAGGATTAGATGGGGACACTTAAAGAATACAAATAAAAATATTTTTAAGAGCAAGCTACAAGAGCTTAGAATTTGGGATGTTCTTAAGGAAGCTAATGTTCTGTGGAAAAAAGTAGCAAGTAAAATTAAGCAAGTTTCTAAACAAGTACTTGGATAATCAAAAGGAAAAGCTTCTTTTAATAAAAATAGTTGGTGCTGGAGTCAGAGTGTGCATGAAAATATAAAAACTAAGAAGCATTGTTGTAAAATTTGGTTTAGATGTGAAAACTTGAAGAATTGGGAAAGATATAAAGTGGCCTATAGAGATTCTAAGAAAGAAATATATGATGCAAAAAATTTAGCTTTTAGTGATTTATATAATAGATTAGATACCAAAAAAGGTAAAAGATGTATGTATAAGTTAGCCAACCAAAGAGATAGGAAAAGTATAGACCTAGTTCAAGCGCGATGTATTTAGGATGAAAATAATAAAGTGCTTTTCTTAGAAAAGGATATTGAAAATAGGTGGATGAGATATTTTGAAAAACTTTTCATTGAAGGATCTGAAAGTATGATTGATTTTAGCAACCTTAATTCCCTAAACAAAAATAGAAAAATTTGTTTTTATTGTCGTATTAGTAAATCTGAAGTTAGAGAAGCTTTAAAGAAAATGAAATGTTGAAAACAGTAGGACCTGATGATATTCCAATAGAAGCGTGCAAATGTTTAGGAGAACAAGGAATTTCTTGGCTTACAAATCTTATAAATGTTATTTTAAAGGCTAAAGAGATGTTAGATGAGTGGAGGAAGAGTTTGTTAGTTCCCATATTTAAGAATAAAGGTGATGCACAAGAGTGTGTAAATTATAGAGGAATTAAGTTAATGTGTCATACATTAAAATTATGGGATAGTAATTGAGCATAGGTTACAATGTGATACAAAAGTTTCTCACAATCAGTTTGGTTTCATGCTAAGAAGATTTATTATGGATGTTATACATTTGTTAAGAGGTTTGATGGATAAGTATAGAGAAAGTAAGGAGGATCTACATATGATATTTATTGATTTAGAGAAAGCTTTTAATAAAGTTTCAAGAGATGTTCTTTGGAGAGTTCAAGAATAGAAAGGAGTTAATATTGGTTATATTCAAGTCATTATGGATATGTATACTAGAGCTATTTCTTGTGTCCAAATAAAAGGAGGATTGACAAAATATTTTCCTATTTCAGTTGGATTACATCAGGATCAACTTTAAGCCCTTATCCTTTTTCTTTAGTTATGGATGTTCTTACTAGGCATTTACAGGAAGATGTAGCTTGGTATATACTTTTTGTTGATGACTTTCTTCTTGTTTATAAAACTAGAGAGGGAGTCCAAGAGAAACTTGAATTATGGATGTCAACATTAGAGTCTAAAGGTTTTTATTTAAGTAGATCTAAAATTGAATATATGGAGTGTAATTTTAGTTGTAGAAGTTCCAGTGGTAGTGTTGTGACATTAGGTGAACAAGTCATTAATAAGAGTGAATGATTCAGATATTTAGGCTCTATTATTCAAAATGATGGTGACATAGATGGAGATGTTATTAGTAGAATTCAAGTTGGATGGTTGAAGTCGAGGAATGCATTTGGCCTTTATTTGATAGAAAATTTTATAAGACTTAATGAAAATGTTTTATAAAGAGAAGCATAAGACTAAGTTTAAGTGTTATAGAGATGAGGATGCTAAGGTGGATGAGTGGCTTTACTCTTAGAGAAAATGTGAAATGAGTATGTTCAAGAAAAAGTTGGAGTAGCTCGGTGGCGGGAGAGTTTCCTTAGATGGTTTGGCCACATAAAGCATCCGTCCGATGACCCAATTAGGGAGTAGATGCATTAGATTTACCTTATGTTAAGAAAGGTAGAGGTAGACCTAAAAAGACTTGGCTAAGATGTATAAAAAAAGACCTTAGCATACTTGAATTAAATGAGAATTTGGAACATAATAGGACACAATGGAGACGAAAGATTAATGTAGCGACCCCACTTAGTGGGATAAAGGCTTGTTGTTGTTTTATTTTTATTTTAGGTTTAGGTTTTTTAGTTTAGGGTTTATGTTTTATTTTTTATTTACATTTAGGTTTTATTCTTATGTTTATTTTTTAGGTTTAAGTTTTTATTTTATTTTATTTTAGTTTTAGGGTTTAGGGTTTAGGATTTAATATATAGGGTTTAGGGTTTATTGTTTAGGATTCTTTTTTAAAGTTAAGTAAACCAGTTGGTTTAGGTTTATTTAGTTTATTTTATATTTTTATTTAGGTTTATATTTTATTTTTATTTAGTTTACTTTATTTATTTTATGTTTATTTATTTTGGTTTCAGTTTTTTATTTTAGTTTATTTTTTAGGTTTAGATTTAAGTTTATGTTTATATTTTAGTTTAGTTTTATTTTTATTTTATTTTTTAGTTTTAGGATTTATTTTTAATTTTTAGATTTAGGTTTATGTTTTTATTTTATTTTTAAGTTTAGGTTTTAGGTTTTTATTTTAGGTTTATTTTTAGTTTTTATTTTTTAGTTTATGTTTAGTTTTATTTTTAGTTTATTTTATTTTATTTAGTTTAGGTTTACGTTTAGTTTATTTTAGGTTTAGGCGTAGGTTTTATTTTTTTTAGTTTAATTTGTTTTAGTTTAGGTTTATGTTTATTTTATTTTCATTTTAGGTTTAGGTTTTTTTAGTTTAGGGTTTAGATTTTATTTTTAATTTATTTTTATTCTTTATTTTAGTTTTATTCTTTTGGTTTAGAATTTTATTTAGTTCATAATTTATTTTATTTTAGGTTTAATTTATTTCAGGGTTTAGGGTTTAGGGTTAGTTTTAGAGATTAGGATTTAGGGCTTTTTTTTAAATTAAGTAAACTGATAGGTTTAGTTTATTTAGTTTATTATTTATTTATTTTACTATATTTTATTTTTTACTTATAGTTATGTTTATTTTTCATTTTTATTTTGTTTAGTTTATTAATTTTAGATTTATTTATTTTAGCTTAAGTTTTTTATTTTAGTTTACTTTATAGGTTTAGGTTTATGTTTATGTTTATTTTCTAGTTTAGTTATATATTTATTTTATTTTGTATGTTTAAAATTTTCCTTTTTTTAGGTGTAGGTTTTGATTATTATTCAATTTTTTCTAAGTTTAGCTATTTTTATTTTATTTTGGGTTTGTTTATTTTTATTTATCTCTTCGATTTTATTTTATTTAGGTTTTTCTACTTTTAGGTTTATTTTATTTTTTTAGTTTAGTTTAGGATTTTATTTAAATTAATTTTTTAATTTTTATTATTTTTAGGTTTAGGTTTATGTTTTAGTTTATGTTTTTATTTATTTATTTTTATTTTATTTTTTAGGTTTAGGTTTAGGTCTATGTTTATTTTTTAGTTTAGTTTTATTTTATTTTTTTTATGTTTAGGTTTTATTTTTAATTTGAAGTTTTAGATTGAGGTTTTTATTATATTTTTTAGGTTTAGGTTTAGGGTTCATATTTTAGGTTTATTTTTAGGTTTTATTTCTCAGATTGAGGTTTTATTTTTAGGTTTTTTATTCAAAATTAAGTAAAGTGATAGGTTTAGTTTTATTTAGTGTATTTTATATTTTTATTTAAGTTTATATTTTATTTTTATTTAGTTTAGTTTATTTATTTTAGTTTAGGATTTTTACTATAGTTTATTTTTTTGGATTAGGTTTAGCTTTATGTTTATTTTTTAGTTTAGTTTGATTTTTATTTTATTTTTTGGTTTAGATTTTATTTCTAACTTTTAGGTTCAGGTTTAGGTTTTTATTTTAATTTTTTCGGTTTAGGTTTTAGGTTTTTATTTTAAGTTTATTTTTAAGTTTTATTTTTTTAGTTTAGGTTTTAGTTTATTTTTAGTTTATTTTATTTTATTTAGTTAGGTTTAGGTTTAGTTTATTTTAGGTTCAGGTGTAGGTTTTATTTATTTTAGTTTAGTTTATTTTTAGTTTATTTAATTTAATTTAGTTTAAGCTTTTGGTTTAGTTTATTTTAGGTTTAGCTGTAGGTTTTATTTATTTTAGTTTAGTTTATTTTATGTTTAGGTTTATTTTTAGTTTAAGGTTTAGGTTTTACTTTTTATATTTTTTTAAGTTTTTTATTTTGGTTTATTTTTGTTTTATTTTAGTTTTATTTTATTTAGGGTTTATGGTTTAGGGTTATGGTTTAGGGTTAGGGTTTAGGTGTTTAGGGTTTAGGGTTTAGTGTTTAGGGTTTTTTATGGTTTAGGGTTGTAGGTTTAGGATTTAGAGTTTTTTTTTTAATTAAGTAAACCGGTAGGTTTAGGTTTATTTAATTTATTTGGTTTATTATTTATTCATTTTAGTTTATTTTATTTTATATTTTTATTAAATTTAGTTTATTTTTTTAAATTTAGTTCTTTTTATTTTAGTTTACTTTTTAGGTTTAGGTTTAGGTTTATGTTTATTTTTTAGTTTAGTTTTATTTTTATTTTATTTTTTTGGTTTAGATTTTATTTTTTATTTTAAGGTTTAGGTTTAGATTTTATTCTACATTTTTAAGTTTAGGTTTTAGGTTTATTTTTAGGTTTTCTTTTTAGTTTTGGTATAAGTTTATTTTTAGATTATTTTATTTTATTTAGCTTAGGATTTATGGGTAGTTTATTTTAAGTTTAGGTTTAGGTTTTATTTATTTTAGTTTAGTTTATTTTAGTATAGGCTTAGTTTAATTTATTTTATCTATTTTAGGTTTAGGTTTTTTTTTAGTTTAGGGTTTAGGTTTTATTTATTATTTATTTATTTATTATTTTTAGGTTTATTTTTTAGGCGGGCTTTTATATAGTTTTTATTTTATTTTATTTAGTGTTCAATTTGTTTTCATTTTACGGTTAGGTTTTATTTTAGTTAGGTTTTTTATTCCTAGGTTTCTTTTATTTTTTAGTTTAGTTTATGTTTTTATTTATTTTATTTTATTTTAGTTTTTATTTTATATTTTATTTTATTTTTATGTTTAGGTTTAGGTTTAGGTTTAAGTTTTAGTTTAGGTTTTTATTTATTTTTTATTTTTATATTTTATTTACGTTAGGTTTATTTATTTATTATGTTTTTATGTTTTGTTTAGTTTAGGTTTAGGTGTTTAAGTTTTATTTAGTTTAGGTTTAGGTTTTTAAGTTTTTAGGGTTTGGGCTTTAGAGTGTAGGGTTTAGGGTTGTAGGTTTTAGGGTTTAGAGTTCAAGGTTTAGGGTTTAGCATTTTAGGGTTTAGGGTTTAGGGTTTTAGGTTTTGGGTTTTGGGTTTAAGTTTTATTTATTTTAGTTTAGTTTATTTTAGTTTAGGTTTATGTTTATTTTATTTTGTTTAGTTTAGGTTTACATTTTTTTTTTGGTTTTGGGTTTAAGTTTTATTTTTTATTTATTTTCTAGGTTTTATTTTTAGATTTATTTTTAAGTTTAGGTTTTTATTTAGTTGTTATTTTATTTTATTTTAGGTTTATTTTATTTTTATTTTATATTTAGTTTTTATTTTATTTAGGTTTTTAATTTGTAGGTTTATTTTATTTTTTAGTTTAGTTTATGTTTTTATTTATTTTATTTAGTTTAGTTTTTATTTTTAAATTTTTAGGTTTAGGTTCAGGTTTAGATTTTAGTTTAGGTTTTTATTTTTATTTTATTTTATTTATTTTATTTAGGTTTAGGTTTTTTATTTATTTAATTTTTAGGTTTTATTTAATTTATGTTTAGGTTTTAGATTTATGGTTTAGTTTGTAGGGTTTAGGGTTTAGGGTTTAAGGTTTGGGGTTTAGGGTTTAGGGTCTAAGGTTGTAAGTTTTAGGGTTTAGGGTTTTAGGGTTTAGGCTTTAGGGTTTTTTTATTTTGGTAATTTAGTTTTTTATATTTTTATTTATATTTAAATAAATTGAACTAGTAGGTTTAGATTTATTTTGTTTATTTAGATTATTTTGTATTTATTTTAGTTTATTTTATTTTTTATTTTTATTTAGGATTATTTTTATTAGTTGAGTTTATTAATTTTAAATTTACATATTTTAGTTTAGCATTTTTATTTTAGTTTATTTTTTAGGTTCAGGTTTATTTTTTTTAGCTTAGTTTTTTTTAAGTTTTAGTTTTATTTTTTAAATTTTTTGGTTTTGGTTTATGTTTTCATTTTATTTTTTTATTTTAGGTTTTTATTGTAGATTTATTTTAGGTTTTATTTCTTAATTTAGGTTTAGGTTTATTTTTAGTTTATTTTATTTTATTTAGTTTTGGTTTAAGTTTAGGTTTAGTTTATTTTAAGTTTAGGGTTTAGGTTTTATTAATTTTAATTTTATTTTAGGTTTAAGTTTTTTTTAGTTTAAGGTTTAGGTTTTATTTTTTATTTATTTTTAGGCTTTTTTTAGGTTTAAATTTTTATTTTATTTTATTGCAGGTTTATTTTATTTTTATTTTTGGTCTTGTTTTTATTTTATTTAAGTTTTTTATTTTTTAGTATAGTTCATGTTTTTGTTTATTTTATTTTAGTTTAGTTTTTAATTTTTACTTTATATTTTTTATGTGTAGGTTTAGGTTTCAATTTTAGTTTTATTTTATTTAGGTTTATGATTTTTTTATTTATTTTATTTTTAGGTTTTATTTAGTTTAGGTTTAGGTTTAGGTTAAGTTTATTTGAGGTTAAGGTTTAGGTTTTATTTATTTTAGTTTAGTTTATTTTAATTTTATTTTAGGATTAGGTTTTTCTTTTAGTTTAGGGTTTAGGTTTTATTTTTTATTTATTTTTAGGTTTATTTGTAGGTTTAAGTTTTTATTTAGTTTTTATTTTATTTTATTATAGGTTTATTTTATTTTTATTTTTGGTTTAGTTTTTTTTTTATTTATGTTTTTTAATTTTTCAGTATAGTTTAGGTTTTTATTTATTTTATTCTAGTTTAGTTTTTATTTTATTTTTTATTTTATTTTTAGGTGTGGGTTTATGTTTTGGTTTTAATTTTATTTTATTTTGGTTTAGGGTTAGTTTTATTTTAGGTTTATTTTTTAGGTTTACATTTTTATTTAGTTTTTATTTAGTTTTTATTTTAAGTTTTTAATTTTATATTTCATTCAGTTTTTATTTTATTTATATTTTTTATTTTTAGGTTTATTTTATTATTTTAGTTTAGTTTAGGTTTATATTTATTTTATTTTAGGTTAGTTTTTATTTTTTTATTTTTTATTGGTTCAGGTTTATGTTTTTTTTATTTTTTTTATTTAGGTTAATGTTTTTTTAAGCTTTTATTTAGTTTAGGTTTAGGTTTTTAGGTTTTTAGGGTTTAGGGTTTAGGGTTTAGAGTTTAGCATTTAGGGTTTTAGGGTTTAGGGTTTTAGGGTTTAGGGTTTAGGGTTTAGGGTTAGGGTTTAGGTTTAGGGATTAGGGTTTAGTGTTTAGGCTTTAGGGTTTAGAGTTTTTTTAGAATATTTTCTGACATATGGTTTAGGGTTTAGGGTTAACAGGTGTAGGTTAGTTGAGGTTTAGTGTTTAAGGTTTAAGGTTTTATAGTTTAAGGATTAGGAGTTTAAGTTTAGGTTTAGTTTTATTTAGGGTTAGGGTTAGGGATTAAGGTTTAGGGTTTAGGGTTTAGGGTTTAGAGTTTAGGGTTAGTTCGGGGTTTAAGGTTTAGGTTTTAGTGTTTAGGCTTTAGGGTTAAGGTTTAAGAGTTTTGTTTTAGCTTAGGGTTTAGGGTTAGTTTAGGATTTCAAGTTTAAGGTTTAGGGTTTTGGGTTTTTAGGGTTTAGGGTTTAGGGTTTAATGTTAGTTTAAGGTTTAGGGTTTAATGTTAGTTTAAGGTTTAGGGTTTAAGTTTTTATGGTTTAGGATTTAGGGTTTAGGGTTTGGGTTAACATTTATGATTTATGGTTTAGGGTTACGATTTAGGGTTTATGGTTTAGGGTTTTTTTGAAAAAAGTTAGAATTTTAGTACCATAAAAAGAAATAATATAATGACTTTAAAAGTTATAAAGCTCAAAATTCTACCACTAATAGAGCAACAAAAAACCTAATGAGCTAAACCCCTATCTAAGTACATTAGAAGAAGAAAAGAAAATAAAAGAGAAAAAATAGCAACTAAAAAGGATGAGTGCAAAATGACATAGAGTAAAACAAAACAAAGTATGAAAATAAAAAAGGTTGATTCAACAACAGTTCGTGATTATTTTGAGAAGGCAAGATAAGCAAGCTCCATAGCAACATCAGTAGGGATGACTGAGAAACGACCACGCCTAAGGTAAAGTTCCAACCTATGAAAGGATTTTGCAAAAAACACTACCAAGGCAAAAGTCATATCTAAAAGGATAAGGATAAATAGAACAAAAGGAGAGCTGAGAAAGAAAAGGCTCCTGCTCAGTTAAGATCATCTCAATGGGCAACAATACATATGAGCATCCAAACTTCATAAGAAAGGTTACAGTCATATGTAAAGCTACCAACCAAAGAGTGGAGGTGAGTAACATCAAAGCCATCATAGCCAGTATACCTAATACCATAAGATTAGAGAGAGTCACCTTAGATGGTTTGGCCGCATAAAGCATCATCCGTCCGATGACCTGGTTATGAGAGTAGATGCATTAGATTTACCTTATGTCAAGAAAGGTAGATGTAGACCTAAAAAGACTTTGTTAAGATGTATAAAAATGACCGTAGTATACTTGAATTAAATGAGAATTTGACACATAATAGGACACAATGGAGACGAAGGATTCATGTAACCGACCCCACTTAGCGGGATAAAGGCTTGTTGTTGTTGTTGTTGTTGTTTAGGTTTAGGTTTAGGTTTATTTTTTACTTTGGTTTTATTCATTTATTTTTTATTTTTATTTAGTTTTATTTTTATTTTTATTAAGTTTAGTTTATTGATTTTAGGTTTATTTATTTTAGTTTATTTTTTGTTTAGTTATACTTTTATTTTTATTTTAAGTTTAGGTTTTAGTTTTTATTTTTAGGATTAGGTTTAGGTTTTGTTTTATTTTTTTAGGTTTAGGTTTCTTGTTTTTATTTTAGGTTTATTTTTAGGTAATATTTTTTAGCTTATGTTTTGGTTTATTTTTAGTTTATTTTATTTTATTTAGTTTAAGTTTAAGTTTAGGTTTAGTTTATTTTAGGTTTAGGTTTTATTTATTTTATTTTAGTTTATTTTAGTTTTGGTTTTGGTTTATTTTATTTTTATTTTAAGTTTAAGTTTTGTTTAGTTTAGGGTTTAGGTTTTATTTTTTATTTATTTTTATGTTTTATTTTTTGTTTATTTTGTAGGTTCAAGTTTTTATTTAATTTTTATTCAATTTTATTATTATTTTAGTTTAGTTTTTTATTTTATTTATGTTTTTAATTTTTTTAGTTCAGTTTAGGTTTTTATTTATTTTATTTTAGTTTAGTTTTTATTTTTATTTTATTTTATTTTTAGGTTTAGGTATAGGTTTAGATTTTAGAGTTTAGGGTTTAGGGTTTAGTTTTTAGGGTTTAGGGTTTAGTGTTTTTAGGGTTTAGGATTTAGGGTTAAGAGTTTCGGGTTAGCTTAGGGTTATAGGTTAGTTTAGGGTTTAAGGTTTAGGCTTTATGATTTAGGGGTTTTAGGGTTTCGGGTGTATGGTTTAGGGTTAGTTTAGGGTTTAGGGTTAGGGTTACTATTTAAGGTTTAGGTTTAGGATTTAGGGTTTATGGTTATTCGAGAGTTTAGGGTTTATTATTTTTTAGCATTTAGGTTTAGTGTTGTAAGTTTAGGGTTGTAAGTTTAGGCTTTAGGGTTTAGGGTTAGTTTTAGGATTTAGAAGTTCAGGTTTAGGGTTTAGGATTTAAGGTTTAGGGTTTAGTGTTTAAGGTTTAGGGTTTTTTTAAAAAAATTCAATAAATCGATAGGTTTATGTTTTTTTAGTTTGATTTGTTTTTTTATTTTCATTTAGGTTTATTTTTATTATTATTTAGTTTATTTTATTTATTTTAAGTTTAGGTTTTCTATTTAAGTTTAGGTTATTTATTTATTTTATTTTTAGGTTTTATTTAGTTTAGGTTTAGGTTTTTAGGTTTATAGGGTTTAGTTTTTAGGGTGTAGAGTTTAGGGTTTAGAGTTTATTATTTAGAGTTTAGGGTTTTAGGGTTTAAGGTTTTAGGGTTTAGGGTTTATGGTTAAGGGTTTGGCATTTAGGTTTTAAAGTTTAGGGTTTAGGGTTATCTTAGGGTTTAAGGTTTGATTAAGGTTTAGGGTTTGGGTTTAGGCTGTAGGGTTTAGGGTTTAAGGTTAATTTAGGGCATAAGGCTTAATGTTTTAGGGTTTAGGATTTAGGGTTTAGGGTTTAGGTTTAGGTTAGGGTTAATGTTTAGGGTTTAGGATTTAGTATTTAGAGTTTAAGGTTTAAGGTTTAGGGTTTAGGGTTTAAGGTGTTTTAGTGTTTAGGGTTTAAGGTTTAGAGTTTAGGGTTGTAGGTTTAGGGTTAGTTTTAGGGTTTAGAGTTTAGGGTTTAGGATTTAGTGTTTAGGGTTAAGGGTTTAGGGTTTAGGGTTTTAAAAAAAAATTAAGTAAATTGATATGTTTAGGTTTATTTAGTTTATTAAGTTTATTTTATATTTTTCTTTAGGTTTATTTTTTATTTATATTTAGTTTAATATATATACTTATTTTAGTTTAGGTTTTCTATTTTAGTTTATTTTTTAGGTTTAGGTCTAGGTTTATGTTTGTTTTTTAGTTTAATTTTCTTTTTATTTTATTTTTTAGGTTTAGGTTTAATTTTTTATTTTTATGTTTTTGTTTATGTTTTTATTTAATTTTTTAGTTTTAGGTTTTATTTTTTAGTTTGGATTTAGGTTTATTTTTAGTTTATTTTATTTGATTTAGTTTTTGTTTTTGTTTAGGTTTAGGTTTAGTTTTTTTTAGGATTAGGTTTAGGTTTTATTTATTTTTGTTAGTTTATTTTAGCTTAGCTTTAAGTTTATTTTATTTTGTTTATTTTAATTTTATTTTATGTTTAGGTTTTTTTTAGTTTGGGGTTTAGGTTTTAGTTTTTATTTATTTTTTGGTTTAGGTTTTTATTTAGTTTTTATTTTATTTCAGTTTAAGTTTATTTTATTTTTATTTTACGTTTAGTTTTTATTTTATTTAGGTTTGTTATTCTTAAGTTGAGTTTATTTTTTTAGTTTAGTTTACATTTTTATTTATTTCATTTTAGCTTATTTTTAATATTTTATTTTAAATTAATTTATTTTATTTTTAGGTTTAGGTTTAGGTTTTAGTTTAGGTTTTATTTTATTTTATTCTTTTATTTTATTGAGGTTTAGGTTTTGTTATGTATTTTTTTTAAGTTTTACTTAGTTTAGGTTTAGGTTTTTAAGTCTTTAGGGTTTTGGGTTTTGGGTTTATGGTTTAGGGTTTACGGTATAGGGTTTTAGGGTTTAGGGTTTTAGGATTTATGGTTTAAGATTAATGGTTTAGGGTTTAGTGTTTTGGCTTAAAGGTTAAGGGTTTTTATGTTTTAGGGTTTAGGGTTAGCTTAAGGTTGTTGTTTTTAGTTTAAGTTTAGTTTATTTTAGGTTTAGGTTTAGGTTTTATATATTTTAGTTTAGTTTATTTTAGTTTAGGTTTAGGTTAATTTAATTTTATTTATTTTAGTTTAAGGTTTTTTTTAGTTTATGGTTTAGGTTTAATTTTTTATTTATTTTAGGTTTTATTTTTAGGTTTATTTTTTTAGGTTTAGGTTTTTATTTACTTATTATTTTATTTTATTATACGTTTGTTTTATTTTTTTTTATGTTTAGGTTTTAGTTTGGAGTTCAGGGTTTTAGGGTTTATGGTGTAGGCTTTAGGGTTTAGGGTTTTAGGTTTTAGGGTTTAGGGTTTAGGCGATTATGTTTTTAAAATTAAGTAAATTGGTAGATTTAGGTTTAATTAGTTTATTTTATATTTAATTTAGTTTATTTTATTTTTTATTTTTATTAAGATTTATTTTCATTTTTATTTAGTTTTGTTTATTTATTTTAGGTTTATTTATTTTAGTTTATTTTTTAGGTTTAGATTTATTTTTTAGTTTAGTTTTATTTTTATTTATTTTTATTTACATTTAGGTTTATTTTTATTTTTATTCTGTTTAGTTTATTGATTTTAGGTTTATTTATTTTAGTTTACTTTTTAGGTTTAGGGTTAGGTTTAGGTTTAGATTTTAGTTTAATTATATTTTTATTTTATTTTATAGGTTTAGGTTTTAGTTTTTATTTTTAGGTTTAGGTTTGGGTTTTGTTTTATTATTTTAGGTTTAAGGTTTTAAATTTTTATTTTAGGTTTATTTTTAGGTATTATTTTTTTAGTTTAGGTTATCTTTATTTTTAGTTTATTTTATTTTAATTAGTTTAGGTTTAGATTTATGTTTAGTTTATTTTAGGTTTAGGTTTTATTTATTTTAATTTAGTTTATTTTAGTTTAGGTTTAGGTTTATTTTATTTTTATTTTAGGTTTAAGTTTTTTTTAGTTTAGGGTTTAGGTTTTATTTTGTGGTTTATTTTTTAGGTGCAGGTTTTTAATTATTTTTTATTTAATTTTATTTTTATTTTAGGTTTAGTTTTTATTTTATTTACACTTTTTTATTTTTTTTTAATTTAGTTTAGGTTTTTGTTTATTTTATTTTAGTTTAGTTTTTATTTTTTTTATTTTTTATTTTAGGTATAGGTATAGGTTTAGGTTTATGGGTTTAGGGTTTAGGGTTTTGGTTAAGTGTTTAGGCTTTAGGGTTGAGGGTTTTGAGGGTTTAGGGTTTAGGGTTTAGAGTTTAGGGTTAGCTTAGGGTTGCAGGCTAGTTTAGGGTTTAGTGTTTAGGTTTTGGGGTTTAGGGTTTTTAGGATTTTGGGTTTATGTTTTAAGGTTAGTTTAGGGTTTGGGTGAGGGTTATTATTTAGGATTTAGGGCTTAGGGTTTTATTTTTTTATTTTTGTTTATTTTTTTAGGTTTAGGTATAGGTTTAGGTTTATTTTTTAGTTTAATTTTATTTTTTTTAATTTTTTACATTCAGGTTTTAATTTTTATTTTTAAGTTTAGGTTTTTATTTATTTTTTTAGGTTCAGGTTTTAGGTTTTTTTTTAAGTTTATTTTCTGGTTTTATTTATTTTATTTCAGATTTAAGTTTTTTTTGTAGTTTATTTTATTTCATTTAGTTTAGGTTTAGATTTAAGTTTAGTTTATTTTAGGATTAGGATTAGGTTTTATTTATTTTTGTTTATTTTATTTTAGTTTAGTTTTAGGTTTATTTTATTTTGTTTATTTTATTTTTATTTTATTTTAGGTTTTTTTTAGTTTAGGGTATATGTTTTATTTTTTTATTTATTTTTAGGTTTTATTTTTAGCATTAGGTTTTTATTTAGTTTTTTATTTTATTTGAGTTTTAGTTTATTTTATTTCTATTTTACATTTAGTTTTTATTTTATTTAGGTTTTTTATTCATAGGTTTAATTTACTTTTTAGTTTAGTTTAGGTTTTTATTTATTTTATTTTAGTTTATTTTTATTATTATATTTTATTTTATTTATGGGTTTTGGTTTAGGTTTTAGTTTAAGTTTTTATTTTATTTTATTCTTTTATTATATTTAGGTCTAGGTGTTATTATGTATTTTATTTTTAAGTTTTGTTTAGTTTAGGTTTAGGTTTTTAGGTTTTTACATTTTAGGGTTTAGGGTTTAGGGTTTCGAGTTTTAGGGTTTAGGGTTTTAAGGTTTATGGTTTAGGGTTTGGGTTTTGGGTTTAGGGTTCAGGTTAAGTGTTGAGGCTTTAGGGTTTAAGGTTTTTATAGTTTAGGGTTTATGGTTTAAGGTTTGCTTAGGGTTTTGGGTTTTTAGTTTAAGTTTAGGTTTTATTTATTTTAGTTTAGTTTATTTTAGTTTAGGTTTAGGTTCATTTTATTTTGTTTATTTTATGTTAAAGAGTTATTTTTTAGTTAAGGGTATAGGTTTTATTTTTTATTTAGTTTAGGTTTTATTTTTTAAGTTTATTTTTTAGGTTTAGGTTTTTATTTATTTTTTATTTTACTTTATTTTTGGTTTATTTTATTTTTATTTTACATTTGAGTTTTGGTTTATTTAGGTTTTTTATTTTTAGGTTTATTTTATTTTTTAGTGTAGGTTAGGTTTTTATTTATTTTATTTAAGTTTAGTATTTATTTATTTTATTTTTAAGTTTAGGTAGGGGTTTAAGTTTAAGTTTTTGTTTAACTTTTTATTTTACTTAATTTTTTAAATATTATTTACGTTTTGGTTTTTTATTTATTTTATTTTTTGGTTTTATTTATTTTAGGTTTAAGTTTTTAGGGTTTAAGGCTTAGGGTTTGGGGTTTAGGGTTTGGGGTTTAGGGTTTATTGTTTAGGGATGTAGGGTTTAAGGTTTAGGGTTTAGGGCATAGGGTTTAAGGTTTAGGGATTTTGGGTTTAGGGTTTAGGGTCCAGTGTTTAGGGTTTTGTTTAAATTAAATAAATCGATAGGTTTAAGTTTATTTAATTTATTTTTTATTTATTTTTTGTTTATTTATTTTTTATTTTTATTTAGTTTAGTTTATTTATTTTAAGTTTTTTTATTTTAGTTTATTTTTTTAAGTATATGTTTAGGTTTAGATTTCGTTTTTAATTGATTTTTTTTAATTTTATTTTTTAAGTTTAGGTTTTATATTTTTTTTAGGTTTAGATTTAGTTTTATTTTCCTATGTTTTGGATTAGGTTTTAATTTAAGTTTATTTATAGGTTTTATTTTTTTTAGTTTAGGTTTAATTTTATTTTTAGTTTATTTTATTTCATGTTGTTTAGGTTTAGGTTTAGGTTTAGGTTTTACTTACTTTTGTTTAGTTTATTTTAGTTTAGGTTTAGGTTAATTTTATTTTATTTATTTTATATTTATTTTAGGTTTAGTTTTTTTTTTAGTTTATGGTTTAGGTTTTATTTTTTTATTTAATTTTAGGTTTTATTGTTAAGTTAATCTTTTAGGTTTAGGATTTTATTTAGTTTTTATTTTATTGTATTCTAAGTTTAATTTATTTTTATTTAACCTTTAGTTTTTATTTTATTTAGGATATAATTTTTTTAGTTTAGTTTAGGTTTTTATTTATTTTATTTTAGTTTATTTTTATTAGTTTATTTTATTTTTATTTTTTAGGTTTTGGTTTATGTTTTAGTTTAGGCTTTTATTTTTTTTATTTAGGTTTAGGTTTCGTTATATATTTTATTTTTAGGTTTTATTTAGTTTAGGTTTAAGTTTGTAGGCTTTTGGAGTATAGGGTTTAGGGTTTAGGGTTTAGGTTTTTAGGGTTTAGGGTTTGGGTTTAAGGTTTAAGGTTTTGGGTGTCTTATTTAGTCTTGAGGGTTTAGGGTTTTTATGGTTTACAATTTAGTGTTTAGGGTTAACTTAGGGTTTATGGTTTTTTTTAACTGAGTAAACCAGTAATTTTAAGTTTATTTATTTTAGTTTATTTTATTTTTAATTTTTATTAATGGTTATTTTTTATTTAGTTTAATTTATTTATTTTAGGGTTATTTATTTTAGTTTAAGTTTTTTATTTTAATTTATTTTTGGGTTTAGGTTTATTTTTTAATTGAGTTTTATTTTTATTTTATATTTTTGGTATAGGTTTTCTTTATTATTTTTAGGTTTAGGTTTAATTTATTATTTTATTTTTTTAGATTTAATTTTTAGGTTTTTACTTTAGGTTAATTTTTAGGTTTTATTTTTTTATTAGGTTTAAGTTTATTTTTTGTTTATTTTATTTTACTTAGTTTAAGTTTTAGTTTAGTTTATTTTAAGTTTAAATTTAGGTTTATTTTGGTTTAGTTATTTTTAGTTTAGGTTTAGGTTTCTTTTATTTTGTTTATTTTATTTTTATTTTAGGTTGATGTTTTTTTTTGTTTAGGGTTTAGGTTTTATTTTTTACTTATTTTAAAGTTTTATTTTTAGCTCGACTTTTTTGTTTAGGTTTTTATTTAGTTTTTATTTTATTTTATTTTAGGTTTATTTTAGGTTTATTTTTTATTTTACTTTTAGAATTTATTTTATCTAGGTTTCTTATTTTAGGTTTGTTTCATTTTTTTATCTTAGTTTTAATTTTTTCTTATTTTATTTTAGTTTAATTTTATTATTTTATTTTATTTTATTTTTAAGTTTAGGTTTAAGTTTTACTTTAGGTTTTTATTTTATTTTATTTATTTATTTTATTTAGGTTTAGGTTTTTTATTTTTTATTTTTAAGTTTTATTTAGTTTAGGTTTAGGTTTTTAGGTTTATAGGGTTAAGGGTTAAGGGTTTAGGATTTATGGTTTAGAGTTTTGGCATTTAGAGTTTAGGGTTTTTAGGTTTAGGCTTCAGGGTTAGGGTTTAGGGTTTAGTGTTTAGACTTTAGGGTTTAGGGTTTTTAGGGTTTAGGATTAGCTTAGGGTTTAGGGTTAGTATAAGGTTTAGGGTTTATGGTTTACGATTTAGGCTTTAGGGTTTTTAGTACTTAGGGTATATGGTTTAGGGTTAGTTTAGGGATTAGGGTTTAGGGTTTTGGGTTTGTTTAGGGTTTAGGGTATAGCTTTTTAGGTTTTAAGGTTTAAGGTTGTAGGTTTAGGGTTTAGAGTTTAGGGTTTAGGGTTAGCTTTAGGGTATTAGGTATATGGTTAGGGTTTTATTTTTTATTTTTATTTTCACTTTTCAATTTTTTTAAATTAAGTAAACTGGTAGTTTTATGTTTATTTAGTTTATTTTTCTATTTATTTCAGTTTATTTTATTTTTATTTTGATTTAAGTTTTTTATTTTAGTTTATTTTTTAGGTATAGGTTTAAGTTTAGGTTTATTTTTTAGTTTAGTTTCATTTTTATTTTATTTTTTAGGTTTAGGTTTTAGGTTTTTATTTAGGTTTATTTTTTGGTTTTATTTTTTTGTTTATGTTTAGGTTAATTTTTAGTTTATTTTATTTCACTTAGTTTATGGTTTGGTTTAGTTTATTTTAAGTTTAGGTTTTTGTTTTATTTATTTTAGTTTAATATAGTTTAGTTTAGGTTTAGGTTTTTTTATTTTATTTATTTTAGGTTTTACTTTTTTTTAGTTTAGGGTTTTGGTTTTATTCTTTATTTATTTTTAGGTTTTATTTTTAGGTTTATTTTTTAGGTTTAGGTCTTTATTTTATTTTAATTCTCTTTTGCATTTGGGTTTTATTTTATTTACGCTTTTTTTGGTATATTTTATTTTTTAATTTAGTTTAGGTTTTTATTTATTATATTTGAGTTTAGTTTTTATTTTTTTATTTTTATATTTTATTTTATTTTTAGGTTCAAGTTTTTGTTTAAATTTTTTTATTTTATTTTTTTATTATATTAAGGTTTAAGTTTTATTTAGTTTTGGTTTAGGTTTTTAGGGTTTAGGGTTTACGGTTTGGGGTTTAGGGTTGTAAGGTTGAAGGGTTTAGGGTTTAGGGTTTTTGGGTTTAGGGTTTTGGCTTTAGGGTTTAGGGTTCAGGGTTAGGGTTAGGGTTAGGGTTTTGTGTTTAGGATTTAAGGTTCAAGGTTTAGGGTTTAGGGTTTGGGGTTTAGTGTTTTGTGTTAGTTTTGGGTTTTGGGTTTAGGGTTTAGGTCTTAGGGTTTAAAGTTTAACATTTTTGGGTTTAGGGTTTAGAATTTAAGGTTTAGGATTTTAGGGTTTAGGGCATAAGGTTTAGGGTTTATGTTTTAAGGTTAGTTTAAGGTTTAGGGTTAAGGGTTTAGGGTTAATGGTTGTACGTTTAGTGTTTAGGGATTTCGATTTAGGGTTTGGGGTTTAGTGTTTAGGTTTTTTTTAAAACATTAAGTAAACTGGTAGGTTTAGGTTTATTTAGTTTATTTTTTATTTCTTTAGTTTACTTTATTTTTTATTTTTATTTAGTTTAGTTTACCTATTTTAGGTTTATTTAATTTAGTTTATGTTTTCATTTTAGTTTATTTTTTATGTTCATGTTTAGTTTTTAATAGAGTTTTATGTTTATTTTAATTTTTAGGCTTATGTTTTATTTTTTATTTTTACATTTAGGTTTAAGTTTTTATTATATTTTTATAGGTTTAAGTTTTAGGTTTTTATTATTTAGTTTAGGTTTAGGTTTATTTTTTAGTTTATTTTATTTTATTTAGGTTTTTTATTCTTAGGTTTATTTTAATTTTTAGTTTAGTTTAGTTTTTACTTTTTTATTTTATTTTATTTTTAATTTTAAATTTCATTTAATTTATTGGTTTAGGTTTTGGTTTTAATTTAGGTTTTAATTTTATTTTATTATTTTATTTTATTTAGGTTGAGGTTTTAAGTTTTATTTAGTTAAGGTTTATTTTTTTAGGTTTTCAGTGTTCAGTGTTTTGGGTTTAAGGTTCAAGGTTTAGGATTTTTTAATGTTTAGGGATGTAGGTTTTGGGTTGTAGGTTTAGGGTTTATGGTTTAAGGTTAGATTTAGGGTTTAGGGTTTAGGGTTTATGATTTAATGTTTAAGGTTAAGGGTTTAAGGTTTAGGTTTTTTTTTTTTAAAAAAAAGTGAAGTAAATCAGCAGGTTTAGGTTTATTTAGTTTATTATGACTATTTTATATTTTTGTTTAACTTTATTTTTTATTTTTAGTTAGTTTAGTTTATTTATTTTATGCTTATTTATTTTAGTTTAGGTTTTTTGTTTTAGTTTATTTTTTAGGTTTAGGTTTTAGTTTTTGTTTATTTTTTTGTTTAGTTTTATTTTTATTTATTTTTAAGATAGGTTTATTTTTTTAATTTTCTGTTTAGGTTTAGGTTTCTGTTTATTTTTTTAGGTTTAGGTTTTAGGTTTTTATTTTAGGTTTATTTTTAGGTTTTATTTTTTAGTTTAGGTTTAGGTTTATTTTTAATTTAATTTATTTCATTTAGTTTAGGTTTAGTTTATTTTAGGTTCAGGTTTTATTTATATTTGTTTAGTTTATCTTAGTTTAGGTTTAAGTTTATTTTATTTTGTTTATTTTAGTTTTATTTTAGGTTTAGGTTGTTTTTAGTTTACGATTTAGGTTTTATTTTTTATTTAATTCTTGGTTTCTTTTTTAGGTTTATGTTTTTATTTAGTTTTTATTTTATTTTATTTTAAGTTTATTTTATTTTTATTTTATGTTTAGTTTTTATTTTATTTATGTTTTTATTCTTAGGTTGATTTTATTTTTTAATTTAGTTTAGGTTATTATTTATTTTATTTTAATATTTTTATTAGTATATTTTATTATATTTTTAGGTTTTGGTTTACGTTTTAGTTTAGGTTTTTATTTTATTTTATTTTTTTATTTTATTAAGGTTTAGGTTTTATTATATATTTTATGTTTAGGTTTTATTTAATTTATGTTTAGGTTTTTAGGGTTTAGGGTTTAGGGTTTAGGGGTTAAGGTTTAGGGTTTAGGGTTTAGTGTTTAGGCTTTAGGGTTTAGGGTTTTTTTTAATTAAGTAAACTAGTTGGTTTAGGTTTATTTAGTATATTTTTTATTTATTTTAGTTTATTTTATTTTTCATTTTGGTTTATGTTTAGTTTTTATTTTTATTTATTTTTGTTTATTTATTTTAGGTTTATTTATTTTAGTTTATTTTTTTTATTTTAGTTTATTTATTAGGTTTAGGTTTATTTTTTTAATTCAGTTTTATTTTTTTTTTATATTTTTTGGTTTATGTTTTAGTTTTTTATTTTATTTTTTTGTTTAGGTTTTAGGTTTTTATTTCCAGTTTATCTTTATGTTTTCTTTTATAGTTTAGGTTTAGGTTTATTTTTAGTTTCTTTTATTTTATTTAGTTTAGGATTTAGGTTTAGTTTATTTTCGGTTTAGGTTTAGGTTTTATTTATTTTAGTTTAGGTTTAGGTTTATTTTATTATGTTTATTTTTTTTATTTTAGGTTTAGTTTTTTTTTTAGGGTTTCAATTTTATTTTTTTATATGTTTTATTTTTAGGTTTATTATTTAGGTTTAGATATTTAATTATTTTTTATTTTATTTTATTTTGTGTTTATTTTAGATTTATTTTATTTTTTTTTACATTTAGTTTTTATTTTATTTAGGTTTCTTATTTTTAGGTTTATTTTATTTTATTTGTTTAGATTAGGTTTTAAATAATTTTATTTTAGTTTATTTTTATTATTTTATTTTATTTCTTTTTTATGTTTAGCTTTAGGTTTTAGTTTCAATTTTTATTTTATTTTATTTTTTTATTTCATTTAGGTTTATGTTTTATTTATTTATTTTATTTTTAGGTTATATTTAGTTTACATTTAGGTTTTTAGGTTTTTAGGGTTTCGAGTTAAGAGTTTAGGGTTTAAGGTTTAGGGTTTAGGGTTTTAGGGTTTGTTTAGTTTAGGTTTAGGTTAGGTTTAGTTTATGTTTAAACTTTAGTTAGGTTTTGATTGGGTTTTTTGGTTAGTTTAGGCTTTACGGTTTAGGGTTTAGGGTTTTTAGGGTGGTTTAGGGTTAGTTTAGGGTTTAAGGTTCAAAGTTTTAGGGTTTACGGTTTAGAGTTTAGAGTTTAGGGTTTAGGTTTAAGATTTAGGGTTTCAGGTTTAGGGTTAGTTTTTGATTTAATATTTAGGGTTTAGGTTTTTTAGGGTTTAGGGTTTAGGGTTTAGAGGTTATGGTTTAGGGTTTAGTTTTTTGGGTTTTAGAGTTTAGGGTTTAGGGTTTAGGGTATTAGGATTAAGGTTTAGAGTTTAGGGTTTAAGGTTAGTTTTAGGGTTTAGGGTTAGGGTTTTATTTTTTATTTTTATTTTTAATTTTTTTAAATTTTTTTAAATTAAGTAAATTGGTAGGTTTAGGTTTATTTAGTTTTTTTTAGTTTTATTTTTTTATTTTGATTTAGGTTTATTTCTTTTAATTTAGGTTTTTATTTTAGTTTATTTTTTTAGGTTTAGGTTTAGGTTTAGTTTTATTTTTTATTTTTAGGTTTAGGTATAGTTTTTTTTTTAGGTTTAGGTTTTAGGTTTTCTTTTTTGGTTTATTTTTAGGTTTTATTTTTTTGTTTAGGTTTAGGTTAGTTTTTAGTTTATTTGATTTTATTTAGTTTAGGGTTTAGGTTTAGTTTATTTTAGGTTTAGGTTTAGGTTTTATTTATTTTAATATAGTTTATTTTAGTTTAAGTTTGGGTTTATTTTATTTTCATTATTTTATTTTTATTTTAGGTTTAGGTTTTTTTTTTTAGTTTTCGGTTTAGGTTTTTTTCCTATTTATTTTTAAGTTTTATTTTTAGGTTTATTTTTTAGGTTTATGTTTTTATTTAGTTACATTCAGCAGTGAAGACTTGCACACAGGGGCAAGCGCAACTACCTCTTTATATTATAATGGATGTTGGTAGATACAGGATATCTAGTGATCTGGTTGACCTAAGTGTATCAGTCAACATTATCAGTCTAAGAACCCTTGCCTACTTAAGGATCGACATCTCCACACTCCAAACAGAAAAGATGAAGTTGAGAGGATTCAATAAACAAGGCGAGAGGGCCTTGTGTGTTTATTTTTGGATATATGGGGGGGGTGGTGGACTATTTTAGGAGATCGGGTACAACATTGAGGTATGATGTACTATCTCGAAAGATACAGGAATCACCCTACAATGGACCTAATCACATAATAAGGACTCCTAAGGCATGATGGGTCTTCGAATGTTCTTGAGATTTTTCCCCTACTTTACCTGGATGAATAAAGTAGTGTTTCGATTAAACCAAATTCTTAAGTTCCCTATGGCGGTAAGCCTCCATAGTTAATTACATCTTAAGAAATGAAATTTCCTAAGAATACTCGTTTAAAGTTGACAATTATCATCTCCAAAGATTTCAAGGTTAGACTATCAAAGGATTTGTTGTATTTGGAAAATCAATTAGGAAAGTTCAAGGAGAAGACTTATTTTTGGAATCCAAATGAAATAAGTAGGAAATGCTCATGATATTAGGAAGCATAGTGAGCATTCCAATCTATCCTATGGTTGGCCTTTATAATTTTGAAGTTGATGAGATTTATATGTTTTGAGTTGAAATTTAATTAGATTACTACTGTTTATAATCCACTAACACAAGGTTATGGGAATGCCTAAGAGGTGAGGATTTATGCTTATAGCCCGAACGAAATAGCCACCTCAGAACCTAAATCTTGGGAGCTTTAGTACTAGATAAAGCAAAACCTAAATCTAAGCTATAGGTCGACATAAGGGTTTACCTCCATGTGATAGAATAAATTGTCTGACGTCTAGACTTATAACCACCTGGAGTGGCTTCCAGCTAACTCCTATGATTTTAAAACCATGTAGTCCGGTCATATGAATTGCAAGATAGCTAGGGTAGTTATTTAATTAGAAAGAGACAAAAGTCCTAAACACACTCCCTAAGAGACTAGAGCATGAGTGGTATGAGCATATGACTTAATCTATAGATGCAAAATCTTTTCAAATTTTATTTCATTTTAGACACATTTATTTGACAAAGGATTTAGGATTTATTATGCCTAAATACATGATGAAATAGGTTAGAGGTCAAATCAGCTAGAAGAAGGTGTTCTCCACCACAAGGGATGCCCTCACAGGTCAAGCATTCCTTTATCATGCAAGGATGTAGATCCTTCATGTTCAAGAGAGAAAGAATATGCATGCATGATGTGAAACATACAACCATATAGCTAAGGGGTTGCTAAATTGCTTAATTATCTTATTTATGTCTTAGGCTTTATGATGAAGTCATGAGTTGTTTAAAATTTAGTTATGAGTGATTAGTTGGGTAGAAAAGTTTTTTTTATCCTAAGAGCCAAATAGTATCCAAGCCACACATTAAAGTATCAATCATTTAAGAAACTATGAAAGGCATGTCATCCTGTAAACATAACATCAAATAATTATATAAACTATCATCAAAGAATAAATGAATTCAATGTCGGGTATTCTTGGTACAACAGAAGAGAAAAGATGGGTAGGACTTGTACCTTTATACAACCTGGAATATGAAAGCATAATTATAATTGTATTAAATGCAATGGGGTCTTCTTTCTTCATATCTCCATTTTTGATTTGGTTCCTTCTTTGCTTCAAAGGCTTCACAGGGCACCCTAGTATAATGCCTTCTAGTCATTGCTCATCCTAATCTTTCATAGCACTAATCTTAATTCCTAATGCAAAAATTACATTTATGTGGGAAAAGTAAATCTAACTAGACCTGCAAAATAGAGGTTAGCTAAATATACATATAATTTCAAGCACTTATATTTATAATTTGCACTTAACATCCTACACATGGGTAACTAAGCCCATCTATCTGAACTTGGATTATGCTTAACGATTTAAGCAACATGCAAAAAGAGGATTCACATTTATTTTTAGGCATCCCTTAAGCATAATTCCCTGTAAAACATGATTAGGCAAATATTAGCCTATCATCCAGTCTACGAAGCATACACCCTAACATCCACTCTAAAATAATACATGATATAACAAAATATACATAACACCAAACACTGTCCTAACTTAGAGCTAGAAGTGGTGGCTTAATTCTAATGTGTGTCTTAAATCTTGTGTGGTAAGTCTTGTTAGGCATTATTGTTGTAATTTCTAAGTGTAGAAGGATTCAATTTAACATGAAAGGTTGATTTTACTTGAAGTAGTTTAATTGATTTCAAAATTTGAATTTGTGTTTTCTTTTGTTTCATTTGATTACACTTATCAACTAAGTGTTATAAAGAGAGGGAAAGAGGATTGCCCTCTTTCATCCCTACCTTAAGTCACTTTCTAAAGTATATTAATTTGATTTAGTTCTCTTTAGTGAATGTCTAATTAAATGATGATTAATCCTAAGTTTAGGTTCACTTTAAATAATACAAATCAAAATGAAAGGCATCTTAAGATTAATTTTATTCAGTTACTACCACATGACATATATTAAATCATTCCTTTCCATCACATGTAACATCCATATGATTTAATCCTAAGTGTATCTATACATAAGACATATTTTAGCACACTTAAATGATGAATGTATGTGTATGTTTAGAATTTATATTTTATTTGATTGAATTATTTAAACATATTAATTTAAAACTTTATCCAAATTCTTATACAAAAAGGACATAAGAATGAAATTAAATAGGCATGTGCCATTGTTAAACTAAGGAAGTGAGTTAATCAAATTACCTCCTTGGAGCTAACTAAAGCCTCATATTCTCAGGATGTCCAGACTATTTACCCATTTGCATTCAAACATATGTAAATTCATATACATGAACAGCGGAAGTAAGCTCCAAATCATATGGCTAATTAATTCAACCACTTAGTCAATTATGAATGCATGCAATTTTAATGTAAAATGGGATTTTCATTCACTAATCACATATACATATACATGTACAAAGATATAAGCAAGTACGTCTCATTGTTAAACTAGGAAAGTGAGGTAATCAAATGACCACCTTAGGGCTAACTAAAGTCTCGTATTCCTAGGATGTCCAGACTATATACTTGCTTTTCTTGGACAAACATGGATGTATACATCAATGAGGGAAGGAAAACCATGTAAGATTGTATATTTTTTTTATTGAATCATTTATATATATGAATTAAAGCTCTATCCAAATTCTAATGTTGAAATACATAAGAATGAAATCAAATAAGTATGTGTTGTTGTTAAACCAAGGAAGTGAGGTAATCAAATGACCTCCTTGAAACTAGCCAAAGCCTCGTGTTCCCGGGATGTCCAGACTATATACCAATTGCCATTCTATCTTATATAAATCAACACATGAATAGAGGAAAGAGAACTCAACATTTATACACTTAAGCTATAAGCACATGCATTTCTTATGCATTTATAACTAGAACCATAACACATATTATTATTCATTTATAAGCTTTTGAAAAATAAATTTGGATTTAATAGTGATAATAGCCATGCTTATATTAAATTAAATCAACACATGCAAGCTTACATAAAAGAAATCCATTTTATTTTACTTTATTTTGAAAAGATGGATGCATGAATTCAATTGACATACCAAATTTAACATGATTGGAAAGAGGACAATCAAATATAAGCATGTGATTCATTCAACCAAACTAGTTCTTCATGATAATCAAATAAAATAAGATTATTTAAAGCAAACCAAGTCTTCTTTATTAATTAAGTTTTGGAATTGATTTGATTTAAAGAGGAGAAGAGAAAACATTACTAGTTATTTTAAACCCATTCCCACATTGGTGATTTGATTTAATATAAGAAAATGTAATTTGGTTGATATTATGGCTTAATTAAGTAGAACCCTTAATTAGATGAATTAATCACCCTTACCTATGTCACCTTAAAGTAATTAACTAAATAATTATGAGCCAACATGATTTGCATGAAAAATAAACTTACAATGATCCTAGGAAATAAAAGGGGCCTAATGCAATTGGCTCATGATTAATAGTTAATTAATTTAAGGGACTAATAAATTACTCTTATGATTTTCCCACACATGTGGACTAACCATAATTTCATTAAAATCCTTTAGGTTATTAAACACCTAAAGATCTACCCCATGATTTAAATAATTAAGGTCCGATGTGATTATGATTTTAATTTGATTAAGTGACTTAATTAATTAGTTAAATCTTAATTAATTTCATTTTAAAAAAGGGTGAAATGAAAATAGGGAAAGGGGTCCCAACCCGATTCCTTAGTTCACTTACTGTTGAACAATGATTAATGAACTTAATTAACTAATTTATTATTATTCATGGGATTAATTAATCATTAATTAACTTAAAAGAGTAGTTAAGGTTTAATTAGCAAATTTTCCTAATTAAGTGAGTAATAAAGCCGAAGAACATCATGGGAGGTAGAGGTCATCCCATTAAATTAACCCACAAAATTTAAGATTATTTGCTCAAGTAATTAAAGAATAATTAAGCTAATTAATTTTGTAATTATACCTTAATTACTATTCAAAATTAGTTAAGATCATTTTAATTAATTCTCCTCTGAAATACCATTAAAATGAGTATTTATTTTCATTTTTTTTATTTTTCTATGATTTTTTATGAGTTTTAGAAGTTTCAGCCATTAAAAATGATTAATTAAGCCTAATTAAAGCCTAATCCTATTGGCGCCATGTGGAGCGCTGACGTGGTGCGCTTTCTATGTGGCACCATGGGAATGTCTACTTAAAACTTATCCAACTCAATGCTTACATGGCAGTGGAGGATGCGCTTTCTCATTTCCCGTCTAACTTAAGATTGGATGGCTACGATTAATTTTATAGCTTAATATAATTAAATCGAATCGACCTAGTGAATCTAATTAAGACCGACCATTTTGATCATGTAAAATGGACGGTGCACGATCTAACATCACATGAGTGAGGGAGAATGGAGTCTGTTTGCCATTTCTCACTTGATCCGAGCTTACCCGATCTTGGATCAATACTAAAAGGATCTGACACATTCATGACATCGATCAGAGAGGATCCAATGGTTAAGATCACTCAACATGCAAGTTTACTTCAAAAAGCACCAACCCATTTTTGTCTAAGGATCAGTTTTAAAAGCATTCCTTATCAAGATCGAGATCGGTGGCTCGAATGATTGAGGAAGCTTTATCTAGTTGAGATGAAGCCCTATTGAGTAACAATTGGATCAATTCCTCAATGTTCACTTAAAAGGCCACAAACTGATGATTTGGAGCATGACTTTGATCAAGGTCCCACCTCTGGTGCTCAGGAAGCTTGGGAGATGATTTTTTCTTCCTCGATGAGCCCTAGGGAAGGTGTGTGCAAAGTTAATTTGAGTTTGATGGAGAAATGAAGAAGTTAGGTCTGAAATGGGAGTGTCCTATTTGGGCGGATAGAATTTTTGATTGAGGAATGAGCTTGGGAGCTTAGGCAATGGCTCTAGTGGCTCTTCTTGGGTAGTTAGGGCTCTAAGAAATGATTTTTGTTGGTGTTTGAGTGGAAATAAGGGGGTGTATACCCCCTTTATCTTGATCGAATGGTGGATTATGTTTGGCTTCTAATGGCTGTCTAGCCATCTCATAGAGTCATGGGTGACAAGGAGGAAGTGAGTTGGCTCGGTTTGGTTAGTTGAAGGTGTGGAGATGGCTTCCAAGGAGGAATCATGGGTGGTCTATGGTTTTCAAATGGTCTAATGGGGAGGATTAGGTGATTTCACCTCCCATGGGTCATGAAAAACCCGACCACCCCTTGGGTCAGGTTGGGCAGTGTCCTCCTTAGGTAGATAATTAGGAGAGTACCAAGTGGCCAAGGAATGGAAATGACCACTTACATGAGTGATTTGTCTCATATGATGTCCTCTACTCAAGGGTAGAATGATCATTTGGCATTGGATTTGATTTGGGTAGATTTAAAATGAGCCAAAAGTGGATTATCCTAAATTTCAAGTCAATTAGAGTTCTTTGGTTAGGCTTGGCTCAATTTGACTCGTTTAGGCTATGCCAAGTTTATATGATTATTTAGGATATTTTGGTTCAATTGGTTTGGTTTATTTTATCTTAGATTTGATTTTGGCTCATTTGAATTCAATTGGATCAAATGGGTTAAGTTGACCAATTTGACCAAATTCAATGGTTGGGTGTTGGTTTGGGTTTAGTTCACCAGTTGAAGATGATTGTAGGATTTGGTTTTAATTAATTTATATTTGATTTTGATTTAGGCCAACTTGACCCTTTAGGTCAATTTGGGCTAAGTAGGTCAATTGGGTCCAATGGCTTTGGTCAAGTTCAAAAATCAATTTGGAATGAACTTGAGCAATTGGTTTCAATCAATTTGGTTTATATTTTGATTTGACCCAATTTGGCCTTTTAGGTCAATTTAGGTCAACATGGGTTAAGAGAGCCAATTGGGTTTGGTTTGACTCAATTGAAGGTCAAACCATATTCAAACATTGATTTTGATTTGATATGAATCATTGGTTTTAAAGGATTTGGCTTATGTTGCAATTTAGCTAGTTTGGGTTCATATGGGTTTAGGGGTTGACTTGGTGAAATGACCAAGTTGACTTGGCTCGACCTAATTTGTGGCAATTGATCAACCTAGGGTGATCAACAATCATAATGGGAGGTTTTGATCAACTTGGTTCAATCCAATTTGGGTAGGATTACAACTTGGATCAAATAGGTCAAATTGCCCACTTTGGGTCAACTGGACTAATTGGATTTAGTTGGCTTAATTTTTGGTTGAGTTTAATTTAGTTGAGTTTATATATGGATTTGGGATTGATATATAAATTCAATTGCAATTGGCTTGGGTTCAAATGGGTTTTGGTTTATTTGAACATTTCAAGTCAAAAGGGTTAAATTTGGTTTGATTTGGGTTGATTTTGGTTTGGCTTGATGATTGTAGATTTAATTTATATTTGTTAATATGATTGAAGGTATGATTGATTCATGAGAAAATCAATTGAATTTGGGTTTTGGAAAGAAGAAATTTGGCTAAGTCCATGGAGTTGGGTCATGTGGCTTAGGTTTGGATTTTGATTTGGTTTGATTTAGTTTTCTTGATTTAAATGTATATTTCATTTAAATTTGTGAAGTTGATTGAAATATGGTTTATTTATCAGAAAATCAATTGAGTTTGACTTGATTTGGTTTAAGATTTTGCTAAGTCCATGGGATAGGTCATATGTCATAGGAAGGGTTTTGATTTATTTTGATTTAGTTTTGGTCATTTGAATGTAGATTTGCTTTATATTTAGGAAGATGATTGAAGATATAAATTGATTATGAGAAAATCAATTGATTTTGGATTGATTTGGATTAAGATTTGGCAAAGTCATGGGATAGGTCATATGGCCTAGGAAAGGTTTCAAGTTTGGATTTGATCATGGGCTTCAATCATTTGGTTTTAAAATTTGGGTTTGAATTTGAATTTTAATTTCATGTTTGAATTGAACTTGAGGTTTGGTTTTAGAACGTGAACATGGATTGGATTTGGGTTGTAAGATAGGTGGATTATCCTAGTCCCTATGGCATAACCTAATCCTATGGTTAACCTTTCTAAGTCTTTAGGCTTATGTTAAGTGTTTACCCAATTAGTAGAAGTGTCTTAAGACTAGGGAAGCCATAGTATTTAGAAGACTCCTATGTCAAATATGGGAAGATTGAATCTGCACTCCAAAAGTGAGGTCAATAGGCCTTAGGCTCTATAGTATTGCCCTTTGAGATAGATGATTGGAAGACCTAAACAAAGTTTCATATTATAGACTCAAATGCATCTTTCAACACTTTGCTAGGGAGAGCATGGATACATGAGAACAACATAATTTCATCCTCTCTACATCAGTGTATAAAGTTATGAGAGATGGGATCATCTACGGTGTCAAAGGAGATCTCAAGCCATTTACAGTTCACGAGGTCGGCATATATGATGATGCGGCTTACTACCTCACTCAAAATCAACAAGTCTATTCTCTCGAACTTGCCCAAAGTATAAAAATAAAATAAAATAAAAGAAAAAGAAAAAGAAAGAGAAAAGAAAAATAAAATAAAAGAGAAAATGAAAAAAAGAAAATAAAGGGAGTGGAAATAGACTTGGAGGAGGAAGTGGAGCGACAGATTCCACCCGTTCATTACTCCATTCAAGCATATGGGTAGGATGACTTGACATCCACGAGGCGAGAGGAAGAGGCCGTTGAGGCAGTCTAGGGTGAAAACCTCTTATTGGTCACCCAATGAAAGATATGTCCCAACTACAAGTACACTTATCCATATAGACTTAGAATCTAGTTCATAGAATGAGTCTTATATGGTTAGCACAACCCTCTTCTCGGTAGATTCCCTTGAAGGTGACACTTGAGCCAGATAGTAAGAAGATCGGGCTCCAAAGCAAAGCATAAGTGTGCTGATGCTAATTATCCACCCATTGAGAAGCATTGCCTAGCTTTAATCTTTTCATCCCAAAAGCTACAACACTACATGCTCCCTCATAAGGTGAACTTAATCTCTAGGATTAATCCACTATAGTATCTCATGACACAGCTGACACTATCCGGATAGTTGGCACGATGGTCCATGATCCTCTTATAGTTTGACATTACCTTCGTACCCCTCTGTGATGTGAAAGGACAAGCATTAGCAGATTTATTAGTAGCACACCAACTTTCTGCTAACTCTCTGCTTAGTGGTGATCTCCCAGATGAACAAATCATGAACCAAGGGGATACTAGCATTCACCACTGGGAGATGTACTACGATGGTGCCGCTTCCTCTTTAAGAGGAGAAGAACCACAATCTACTATTCCAAAAAAGACAAGGTTAGGAATAATTCTTAACTCTGGGCCGCGGTGTGATGAGATTCTCATATCATTTGTCCAATCTTTGGACCAACAACAAATCTAAATATGAGGCTCTGATTGATGATCTAGAGTTAATCATTACTCTAAACATCCAGAACATCAACATCTTTGAGGATTCTCAGCTAGTTATCAACCAAATTTTTGGGTCCTATAAAGTTATAAAGCCCAAGCTCCACCACTACCACAAGTACACTATGGAGTTGTTGGCCCAAATCCTAGAGGTTAACATTTATAAGATTCCTCGAGGAGAGAACGTCATAGAATCTACTTTAGCTAAGCTTGCCAAAAGTTGGCATGTTTGGAGGATGTGTCCATATCAATAAAGGTCCAAAATAGATAAGTCTTATCCCTTATTGATATTGAACTTATCAAAAAGTACTCTCTTGAAGGGGAGGTTGCCATTCCCAAGAAGGATGAGGAGTTAGATTGGAGGCAACCATTCATGGATTACCTAAATAAAGGAAAACTACCTCAAGAGAAGTCCCAAGCCCATCAGATTAAGCAGAGAGCACTTTCCTATGCTCTTGTGGATGGTGTCTTATGCCGGTTGATGTTTGATCATATGTGGTTACATTATTTAGATAAGAACGAAGCCCATAAGATTGTGACCAAGGTAAACTAAGGATTATGTGGAGCCAACCAATCCAATCTGAAGACGAAAGCCAAGATCAAGAGACTAGGATACTACTAGCCATCGATGATCAAAGATTGCATGGATACAACTAGGTGATGCCACCAATATCAATACATGGTATGATCCTACACCAACCACCCAACATTATACATCCTACATTGGATTCATGGCAATTCGAGTGTTGAGGTACCGACATAGTGGGTCTGATTGATCCTCTTCCTTCCAAGGGTCATCAGTTCATCTTAGCTGCGACTAGCTACTTTTCCAAATGGGTGAAGGTGATTCCTCTCTGAGAGGTCATAGCTTAGCAGTGCTCTAAGTTTCCAGAAACCATATTATATATAGGTTCAGAGTGCTTCGACAAATTATATTTGATAATGGTACTATATTTAAGAGCACTGAGATCAACAACTTTGCTCGAAGACACAAAATAGATTGAAAATAATCTACCATCAACTACCCAAGGGAAAAGGGCTTAGCAGAAGCCTTCAACAAAACTCTCATTCAAATACTGAAGAAGACACTCAACAATAACAAGTGATAGTGGCATGAGCAGTTAGTTGAAGGTTTATGGGCCTACCACACTACATATAGAACTCCAACTCAATCTACTCCTTTCTCTTTAGTGTATGGGTCTACCATTAGAAGTCCAACTCCCATCACTAAGGATAGTTATGGGTAGCAAGATCACAACAGAGCAGAACACCAAGTTGTGGGTAGAAGAGCTTGAAGGTTTAGAGGAGAGACACCCATGAGCATGCCAAAACCTCGAGTTGTGCAAAGCTGAAATGAATCAAGCTCATAATAAGTCGGTCAATCCTAGTGCTTTTCAAGTAGGAGAGCTTATTATAGTTCTAAGGAGACTGATTATTGTTTGTCGTAAGATGGGAGGCATGTTTGAACCCACTTGGGAAGGGCCTTTTGCCATATAGAAGGCCTACCAAGGTGGATCTTATCAGCTTATTTATCATAAGAGAGAGAGCCCAATGATTCCAATCAACAGGCTCTACTTAAAGAAAATTATAAATCTTGTTTGAAAATAATTATCATCATTGAAAATTCCATTTTGAATTCAATCTCTTCCATGTTGAATGTATTCTTGTTTATGAATCTGCCTTGATGTGTTTAGGGTAAGTGTAAGGAACCCGAGTGGCATTATATCCTTCATCTACAAAAAACAAACACAAACTACACACAAAAATATAAAATAAACACATATATTTGGTCTTGGGCTCCTATGAGTTGAGATAACTCCCTCAGTGACACTTACTCAGTAGCTGCTCTAGGTCGAGTTGACATGCTACCTACTAGTGTGTCACCCCAGCGGTCTTCTTGCTTTGGAGGATGTAAGTCTACTATTCTTTCCTTCTTTACTTGGCCACCACACACCAATGAGTGCCTTTTTAGTTTCTTAGGCCTTACTGTGTGGATGATAAGCTACGTCATGTTGGCTTCATTTAAGAGGATGTGAGTTTTCTATGCTTTCTTCTTGGATTAGCCTTCGTTCAATAACTCAGTCAAGCTTATTTGAGGTTTAGGATAAGTCCCCTAGTGCCCCCTTACATCCTTACTAGTTCAAGTCTGGGTCTAGTCTTTCCTCGAGGATCCCCGCTTAGGAGTCGCTCTATGTCAGATAACATCTGTCCCGCCGATGACTGATTATCCCAACGATTAGTTCCACTTGGAAAGTTGTAAGCCAACACACTTTCTTTCCAGATTGATCATTGCACACTGACGGGCACCTTAGGTTGGTTGGTTCTAACTATGATGAGGGTACACCACTCATGCTGACGGATACACCTTAGGTTTGTTAGTTCTCGCACCTTAGGATACACCACTCATGGTAGATGTAAGTTTGCTACACTTTCTCCTTGAGTTGGCCACCATACACTTATAAGCTTTCTTTTCGAAGGCTTAGGATAACACCCCTAATAGTACCTCCCCTGTGGGCACTATATTTAGATCACATCTTTTGCGACCCCATTTAGACACTACTCGGGTTATTATCGGATTGGACAGTTCCCCATTCCTAGTAATCACCCCTGTGGTTGGTGAATTCATCTTTTGAATGTGCAGATTCTTCTTTGGTCTACTAAATCTGAGATAGGTTAAGGTTAACATAGCCTCTTCTTAGTGTGGTCCCTTGCACACCAACATGGTCCATGTGAAGATATAAACAAAATATATATTCACTTGTGGATTAGGATGACACCCTTAACGGTAACTTTTCCCATGCAGGAATTCTATCCTTAGGGAAGTGTCAACAAAACTCCCTATAGGAATTGCATGACTACTCTTAAGTTGATATAAGTCCTTAGCGGCATTCACTCAATAGTCTCCCCTAAGTCAGGTTTGATTTATTGTGATACGAACAGGTCACCCTAGTGATTGATCCTTGCTTTAGAAGATGTAAGTTTGCTACACCTTCTTCCTAGCACAACCATTACACACCGAAAGGAAACCCTTTAGGTTGGCTAGCTCTACCCCACAGCCAGTAGACTATCCCTTTGGATTTGTAAATCTGAGATAGGATAAGTCTAATATAGCCCCTTCTTAGTGGGTCCATCACACACCAACATGGTCCATAAATTAAATCTTCAAATTTGATTGAGCTCACATCCCCAACAGATATGCCCTTAAATCAAAATCAAACTAAACCAAACAAACCATATCAAATCACTTGAATTTAAGATAAAAAATAATTCTGACTACTTTTGAGTTGACATAAGTCTATAGTGGTATTCACAAAGTATTCACCCTAGGTCAGGTTCGATTTGTTGTTCATCCAATAGGTCACCCTAGTGGTTATTCCTCGCTTTGGAAGATGTAAGCTTTTATATGCCTTCTTCCTAGCACCATTACCTTGAAAGGCAACCCATTAGTTGCGCTCTACCACAGTAGACTATCCATTTGGATTTATAAATCTAAGGTAGGTCAAGGCTGATATAACCCCTTCTTAGTGGTTTCATCACACACTGATAGGATCCATACATTAACTCAGGTTAAATTAAACCCAATCTAATTTTCCCCAATGGAGCACAAAATCATATGTAAATAAGTCAAGCAAATAAATCAAATTCAAAACCAACCTCCTTAGTGGAGCCAAATTAAACCAATTCCTCTAGTAGAATGTATATTTAAAAAATCCAACCAAACTCTTATTCATAGTGGTTACATCCCCAAACAAATCTTTGAATCAAACTCAAATCTAATCCCAAGCAGAAAACCTGAACCTCCTTCCCTAGTAGAAGGTTCATATACCCAATCCTAATTAGTTGAGCCCATATCTCTAGCAGATATGCCTTCACGTCAATTAAAACAAAATAAATTAAAATCGATTTGATCTTAATCCTCAGTGGATTATATACTCTTATCCCCAATGTATCTTCTTTCCACAAATCATATAATCAAATCAAATTTAAACCTTATCCCTAACAGATTTTCTTCTTCTATGCCCTCGACATAGACCCCTCACATGTCATGTCCAATGCATGTGTGATCCCCTAGCGGATCTCCCTCCATGTCCTTGACATGGAATTCTCATCAAATCTTATTTCTTTTCTTATGCATAACTTAAATACTTCAACCAAAAGCCTAGCAATGTATTCATTTAAATTACATCATCTTAACATTGTAATCAACATTTTATGATTTGTGATGGTGCAAGCTCAAACTAACTATACAATATCATGCTAAACATATTATAGTGTGAATTCACACACTATATTATATTATAATATATGATGTATATTATAATTTGTTATAATATAATATATTATCTAACGTTACACCACATTAGAATCACTTAAAGGAACAAATAAAAAAAATGTTCTCAAAGTATGAATAGTGTTCATTTTGGATATAAAATTATTATTTGTCTATTAGAAATGGTACAAAATAGCATAATGTTGGTGTTGCTTCTTAGTGTGTGCCATGAATTTGGCCAAATTCTTCTATGTGAACCTTCAAATTAACATTTTTGTGAGTTTTGACCCAATGTATTATAAGAAAAGTAAATTATACTAAAATGTACAATAACATTTAGTAACACACCACCACATTCATATATATGTGAAGTTATATTGTTATGTACATTATATTTTAATATGCTTTCATATAGTATATTATCATACATTACACCTTAAAATGAATCACTTTAAGCAAAAAAATTTATAAAATTTGGTTGAAAAATGAACATTAATTTTGGATGCAAAATTCCATTTTTTTGATTAAATGACACACCATACGATGATGTTCCCTAAAGCTTACCTTAAAGGCCAAACCCCATCATCTCAACCTATAAATTAGTATTTTAATGAATTGTACGAGTACAAACTCTACTACATCATACTATAACAAACTAAAATATGTTCAACAACAAGTAGTAATACACAATAGTATGCCATAATGCATGATGCTAGACTATGTTATGGCATCCTATATTATAATACACTATAACATATTATATTACATACCACATCATAAATGATTACTTTAGGTAAAAAATTTGTCTAAATAATAAAAAACTATATATTTAGTCGTATCACCTACATATTTTAAATTGAAATAAAATATTATGATGCCATGCTCCACCTATTATGAATTTGGTCAAATTCAACCATTTTAAAGTCTAAATCAACATTTTTATAAATAATGCTAGTGTAGGCTCGACTGCATAATTATAAAACATTAAAAGAATTTAAAATGCACAAAATAATATATTATGATATATGATGTTATACTATGCTACAACATATAATATTTATTTAGAACATAAAATCTTACATTTTATACTACAAGTGGCATAAGTCACCTTTGGTACTACAACCTAATTCCCACTTCAAATTTAACAAATTTCACCATCTCATTTTTTAAATCAATATTTTTATGATTTATATTAATATAGACTATATGGCACAATACCATAATATACGAAAACATTTCAAAACATCTTATAACATCCAAAAACACATCACTACCTGCTCAAATATATGATGCTACACTGTACTATAATACATGGTATTATAATATGATTTAGGGTTAGAGTTTAGGGTATTTAAATCTCTAAAAGTTAAGGGAAATTCTCTTGAAGACATTTTCTTTAGCTACCATAACTAAGTTAGGATTAGGTCATTCTTTAGATCTGCTCCTAATGACATCTTTATTCAAGGTTTAGGGTTTAGGGTTTGGGGTTGGGGTTTATGGCTTAGGATTTAGGGTTAGTTTAGGGTTTAAGGTTTAAGGTTTAGGGTTTAGGGTTTACAGTTTAGGGTTTAGGGTTGTAGGTTTTAGGGTTTTGGGTTTATGGTTTTAGGGTTTAAGGTCTAGGGTTTAGGGTTTAGGGTATTAAGGTTTAGGGTTTAGGGTGTAAGGTTTACGGTTTAGAGTTTAGGGTCTAGGGTTTTTAGGATTTAGGGTTTAGGGTTTTGGGTTTTGGTTTTAGGTTTAGGGTTTAAGTTTTTGTTTAGGGTTTAGGGTTTAGGTTTTTTTTAATAGAGAACAAATTCATATTCAACATTTCTTCTTTTGATTTCATCAACCAAGTAGCACCCCAAGTTTTCTAAAACACAAATGATGATGTAGATAAAAAATGAGCACCCATAGAGCAAATCAAAAACCCTAGATAAAACTAGAACCATGTCTACTATAAAGACATAGTTCCATAAGCAGTAGATCGGATCGACCGTTCTTCATTTTCTTCAGTTCCCATCAGAACCACCCTCACCTCTCGAGTAGTGGGATCTACCATCATATCACTGATCTCTCCCTCCACCACCATGACAGCTGTAACCTCCATCGCTCCTCCAGCCTCCATAAACACCACTGCTCCATCATCACCTCCATATCCACTAGCACCTCCATATCCCCCACAACCACTATAATAACCACAACCTCTACCTTTGTCTCCACTGCCAGATCTAGACTGAGTCTAGTTGATGGTGATGTTCCTACCATCAAGGTTCTACCAATTTTGAGGGTTTAGGGTTTAGGGTTAGTTTAGGGTTAATTTAGTTTAGGGTTTAGGGTTTAGCATTTAGGGTTTGGGGTCTAGGGTTTAGGGTTGTAGGTTTTAGGGTTTAGGGTTTAGGGTTTATGGATTAGGGTTTAGGGTTTTAGGGTTTAGGGTTTAGGGTTTAGGGTTTAGGGTTTTAGGGTTTTAGGGTTTAGGGTTTAGGTTTGTAGGTTTAGGGTTGTAGGTTTAGGGTTTAGGTTTAGGGTTTAAGGTTTAGGATTTAGGTTTAAGGGTATTTTTTAAATTAAGTAAATTGGTAGGTTTTGGTTTATTTAGTTTATTTTTTATTTATTTGAGTTTATTTTATGTTTTAGTTTTTTTATTTTTATTTTTATTTAGTTTAGTTTTTTTTTTATTTTAGGTTTGTCAATTTTAGTTTAAGTTTCTTATTTTAGTTTATTTTTTAGGTTAAGCTTTCTTTTAATTGAGTTTTATTTTTATTTTATTTTGAAGGTTTAGGTTTAAGTTTGGTTTTTATTTTATTTTGAAGGTTTAGGTTTTAGGTTATTATTTTAGGTTTATTTTTAGGTTATATTTTTTAGTTTAGATTTAGGTTTACTTTTAGTTTATTTTATTTTATTTAGTTTAGGTTTAGGTTTAGGCTAAGTTTATTTTACTTTTAGGTTTAGGTTTAATTTATTTTAGTTTATTTTATTTTAGTTTAGGTTTTGGTTTATTTTATTTTTATTTTAGGTTTAGGTTTTTTTAAGATTAGGGTTTAGGTTTTATTTTTTATTTATTTTTAGGTTTTATTTTTAGGTTTAGTTTTTATGTTTAGGTTTTCATTTAGTTTTTATTTTATTTTATTTTATGTTTATTTCATTTTTATTTTACATTTAGTTTTTATTGTATTAAGGTTTTTTATTCTTTGGTTTATTTTATTTTTTAGTTTAATTTAGGTTTTTCTTTATTTTATTTTAGTTTATTTTTATTTTTGATTTTATTTTTTTTTTAGGTTTAGGTTTAGGTTCTAGTTTAGGTTTTATTTTATTTTATTTATGTTTAGGTTTTTTTTACTTATTTTATTTTTAAGTTTTATTTAGTTTAGGGTTTAAGGTTTAGAGTTTTAGGGTTTAACATTTTAGGGTTTATGGTTTAGGGTTTAGGGTTAGGGTTTAGGGTTTAGGGTTTAGGGTTTAGTGTTTAGGCTTTAGGGTTTTCAAGGTTAAGGGTTAAGGGTTTAGGGTTTTAGGGTTTACGGTTTAGGGTCTAGCGTTAGGGTTAGGGTTTAAAGTTTAGGGTTAGTTTAGGGTTTAGTGTTTAGGGTTTAGGGTTAGTTTAGGGTTTAGGTTTTATGGTTTAAGGTTTAGAGTTTTTTAGGGTTTAGCGTTTAAGGTTTAGGATTTATGGTTAGTTTTTGGGTTTAGTGTTTAGTTCATTTTTTAAGAAAAAAATTAAGTAAATAGATAGGATTAGGTTTATTTAGTTTATTTTTATTTATTTTAGTTTATTTTATTTTTTATTTTTATTTAGGTTTGTTTTTTATTTTTATTTAGTTTGGTTTATTTATTTTAGGTTTATTTATTTTAGTTTAGGTTTTATTTTAGTTTATTTTTAGGTTTAGGTTTAGGTTTAAGTTTATTTTTTAGTTTAGTTTTATTTTTATTTATTTTTTAGGTTTAGGTTTTATTTTTTATTTTTTATGTATAGGTTTAGGTTTTTATTTTATTTTTTTATAGGTTTAGGTTTTAGGTTTTTATTTTAGGATTATTTTTAGGTTTTATTATTTTAGTTTAAGTTTAGGTTTATTTTTAGTTTATTTTATTTTATTTAAGGTTTTGGTTTAGGTTTCAATTTAGTTTATTTTTTGTTTAGGTTTAGGTTTCATTTATTTTAGTTTGGGTTTTGGTTTATTTTATTTTTACTATAGGTTTAGGTCTTTTTTTAAGGGTTTAAGTTTTTTTTATTTATTTTTACATTTTATTTTTAGGTATAGTTTTTAGGTTTATGTTTTTATTTAGTTTTTCTTCTATTTAATTTTAGGTTTAGTGTTTATTTTATTTAGGTTTTTTATTTTTTTAATTTAGTTTAGGTTTTTATTTATTTTATTTTAGTTTAAATTTTATTTTTTATTTTTTTATTATTTTAGGTTTAGGTTTAGGTTTAGGTTAAGTTTAAATTTTAGTTTAGGATTTCATTTTATTTTACTTCTTTATTTTATTTTAGTTTTGGTTTTTTTTATGTATTTTAATTTTAGGTTTTATTTAGTTTAGGTTTAGTTTTTTAGCTTTTTAAGGTTTAGGGTTTTGTGTTAGATGAGGGTTTTTGGTTTTGGGTTTAGGGTTTGGTGTTTAGGGTTTAGTGTTTAGGGTTTAAGGTTTAGGGTTTAGGGTTTAGGCTTAGGTTTTAGGGTTTAGGGGTTAGGGTTTAAGGTTTTAGAGTTTTAGGTTTAGGGTTTAGGGTTTAGGGTTTAGGGATTAGGTTTTAGGCCCATAGTTCAGGTTTTAGTTTAGGGTTTATGGTTTTTGGTCATTTTTTTAACAGAGAACAAATTTAGATTGAACACTCCTTCTTTTCGATTTCATCAACCAAGTAGCACACCAAGTTTTCTGAGAAATAAATGAAGACATAGATAAAAAATGAACACATATAGTGCAAATCAAAAGCCCTAGATAACTTGAACTATCTCTTGTAAAGAGTTCCATAGCGTGATCGGATCAGTTCTTCAATTTCTCCAATTCCCATCAGAACCACCCCAGCCTCTCGATTAGTGGGATCGACCATCATATCTGCGATCTCTCCCTCCCCGATAACTAGAGTTGTAACCTCCATCGCCCTCCTCCCTCCATGCTACCATTGCTCAGGACCTCCATATCCCCCTCGATCCCCACAACCACTATGATAACCACGCCTCCTCCTTCACCTCCATGATCTAGACTAAGCACCTTGTGATATGTTCTGCCATCAAGGTTCTGCACATTCTTACGGTTTAGGTTTATTAGGTTTTCAGGTTTAGGTTTATTTTTAATTTATTTTGTTACTTTAGGTTTAGATTTAGGGTTTAGGGTTTAGGGTTTAGGGTTAGGGTTTAGGGTTTAGGGTTCAGAGTGTAAGGTTTAGGGTGTAGGGTTTAGGCTTTAGGCTTTAGGGTTTTAGGGTTTAGGGTCTAAGATTAGAGTTTTGGGATTAGGCTTTAGGGTATACTATTTAGGATTTAGGGTTTAGGGTTTACGATTTAGGGTTTAGGGTTGTAGGTTTAGGGTTGTAGGTTTTGGGTTTAGGGTTTATGGTTAGTTTTAAGTTTGAGGTTTAGGGTTTAGGGTTTAGGGTTCATGATTTAGGGTTTAGGGTTTCTTTTTTAAATTAAGTAAACTGGTATGTTTAGGTTTATTTAGGTTAATTTATTTATTTTAGTTTATTTTATTTTATATTTTTATTTAGGTTCATTTTTTATTTTGATTTAGTTTAGTTTATTTACTTTAGGTTTATTTATTTTAGTTTTGGTTTCTCATTTTAGTTTATTTTTAGGTTTAGGTTTATTTTTTAGTTGAGTTTTATTTTTATTTTATTTTTTAGGATTAGGTTTTATTTTTATTTTTTAAGTTTAGGTTTAGGTTTTTATTTTATTTTTTATAGGTTTAGGTTTTAGATTTTTATTTTAGGTTAATTCTTAGGTTTTATTTTTTAGTTTAGGTTTAGGTTTATTATTATTTTATTTTATTTAGTTTAGGATTAGGTTTAGGTTTAGTTAATTTTAAGTTTGGGTTTAGGTTTTATTTATTTTAGTTTAGTTTATTTTAGTTTAGTTTATTTTAGTTTAGGTTGAGGTTTATTTTATTTTAGCTTTATTTTAGTTTAGGTTTTTTATTAGTTTAGGATTTAGGTTTTTATTTTATTTTGTTTTTACTTAGTTTTTATTTTATTTCATTTTATGTTTATTTTATTTTTATTTTAAGTTTAGTTTTTTTTATTTAGGTTTTTTATTTTTAGGTTTATTTTATTTTTTAGTTTAGTTTAAGTTTTTATTTATTTTATGTTGTTGAGATTTGCTTTTTATTGTATTTCATTTTTAGGTTTAGGTTTAGGTTTAGGTTTAGGTATTAGGTTTAGGTTTTAGTTTAGGTTTTTATTTTATTATATTTTTTTATTTTATTTAGGTTTAGGATTTTTATTTATTTTATTTTTAGGTTTTATTTAGTTTAAGTTTATATTTTTACAATTTTTAGGGTTTTGGGTTTAGGGTTTAGGATTTAAAGTTTGGGGTTTAGAGTTTAGGGTTTAGGGTTGTATATTTTAGAGTTTTGGAGTTTTGGGTTTAGGGTTTTAGGGTTTTATGGTTTAGGGTTTAGGGTTGTAGGTTTAGGGTTTAGGGTTTTTTTATATTTTTTAAAATTAAGTATTCTAGTAAGTTAGGTTTATTTAGTTTATTTAGTTAATTTTTTAATTTTAGTTCATTTTATTTTTTATTTAATCTAGATTTATTTTTATTTTTATTTAGTTTAGTTAATTTATTTTAGTTTTTTAGGTTTATGTTTACTATTTAGTTTAGTTTTATTTTTATTTTATTTTTTAGGTTTAGGCTTTATTTTTTCTTTTTAGGTTTATGTTTAGGTTTTTATTATTTATTTTTATAGGTTTAGGTTTTAGGTTTTTATTTTAGGTTTATTTGTAAGTATTATTTTTTAGTTTAGGTATGGTTGTATTTTTAGTTAATTATATTTTATTTAGTTTAAATTTAGGTTTAGGTTTAGTTTATTTTAGGTTTAGGTTTAGGTTTAGTTTATTTTAGGTTTAGGTTTAGGTTTTATTTATTTTAGTTTAGTTTATCTTAGTTTAGGTTTAGGTTTATTTTATTTTTATTTTAGGTTTAGGTTTTTTTTTAATTTAGGGTATATGTTTTATTTTTTTTTATTTTTAAGTATTATTTTTAAGTTTAAATTTATATTTAGTTTTTATTTTATTTTTATTTTTACTTTAGGATTAGTTTTTATTTAATTTATGTTTTTTATTTTTTAATTTTATTTAGGTTTTTATTTATTTTATTTTTTAATTTTATTTTCTTTTTAGGTTTAGGTTTAGGTTTTATTTTATGTTTTTATTTTATTTTATTATTTCATTTTATTTTAGTTTAGGTTTTCTTATTTAATATGTTTTTAAGGTTAGGTTTTTTGCTTTTTAAGGTTTATGGTTTAGAGTTTATGGTTTAGTGTTTAGGCTTTAGGTTTAGGAATTTTAAGGTTTAGGGTTAGCTTAGGGTTTATGGTGAGTTTAGGCTTTAAGGTTTAGGGTTTAGGGTTTATGGTTTACGGTTAGTTTAGGGTTTATGGTTTAGGGTTTAGAGGTTTAGGGTTTTAGGGTTTAGGGTTTAGAGATTAGGGTTAGGACTAGGGTTAGGGTTTAGGGTTTATAGTTTTTGGTTTAGGGTTTATGTTTTAGGGTTTAGGGTTTTTAAGGTTTAGGGTTTAGGATTGGTGGTTTAGGGTTTTTTTTTTATAAATAAAGTAAATAGCTAGGTTTAGGTTTTCCTTAGTTTATTTAATTTTCATTAGTTTATTTAAGTTTTTTATTTTTTTTAGGTTTATTTTTTATTTTTATTTAGTTCATTTTATTTATTTTAATTTAATTTTTTTAGTTTATTTTTTAGGTTTAGGTTTATCCTTATTTTTTTAATTTAGTTTTGTTTTTATTTTATTTATTAGGTTTAAGTTTTATTTTTTATTTTTAGGTTTAGGTTTAGGTTTTTATTTTATTTTTTTTAAGTTTAGGTTTATTTTTAGTTTATTTTATTTTATTTAGTTTATGGTTTAGGTTTAGTTTATTCTAGGTTTAGTTTAGGTTTTATTTATTTTAGCTTAGTTTATTTTAGGTTTAGGTTTTTTTTTAGTTTAAGGTTTTGGATTTATTTTTTATTTATTTTAGGTGTTATTTTTAGGTTTAATTTTTTAGGTTTATGTTTTTATTTAGTTTTATTTTATTTTATTTTAGGTTTATTTTATTTTTATTTTTTGTTTAGTTTTTATTTTATTTTGGTTTTTAAATTTTAGGATTATTTTATTTTTAGCTTAGGTTTTATTTATTTTATTTTATTTTAGTTTTTATTTTTTTATTTTTAGGTTTGGGTTTAGGTTTTTATTTTTATTTATTTTTTATTTAATTTAGGTTTAGGTTTATTTATTTATTTATTTTATTTAGTTTAGGTTTAGGTTTAATAAGTTTTAGGTTTTTAGGGTTTAGGGATTTGGGTTTATGGTTTAAGGTTTAGGGTTTAGGGTTTAAGGTTTAGGGTTTAGGGATGTAGGTTTTATGGTTTAGGGTTTAGGGTTTAGGCTTTAGGGTATGGGCTTTTAGGGTTTAGGGTTTAGGGTTCAGGGTTTAAAGATTAGGGTTTAGGGATTTAGTTTTTAGGGTTTTGGGTTTAGGGTTATAGGTTTAGGGTTTATGGTTCAGGGTTAGTTTTAGGGTTTAGGGTTAGGGGGTTTAGGTTTAGAGTTCAGGTTCTGGTTTAGAGTTTTGGGTTTTTATTTTTTTTAAATAAAGAAGAAATTTAAATTCAACATTTCTTCTTTTTGATTTCATCAACCAAGTAACACACTAAGTTTTCTAAGATATAGCGCGACATAGATAAAATTGAGCATGCATAAATCAAAAAGGTAACTAAAATTGTCTCTTGTAAAGAGTTCATATCGGTGATCGGATATAGGTGGTTCTTGGTTTCTCAGTTCCCATTAGAATCACCCTGCCCTCTCGATTAGCGGGATCGACCATCATATCCCCGATCTCTCCCTCTTCCACCACCACAGTTGTAACCTTCATTGTTCCTCCTACCTCCATAACCAACATTGCTCTGACCAAACCTCCATATCTACCAGTACCTCCAAATCCCCCCACCATCACTATGATAAACCACCTTCGCCTTAGCCTCCACCGTCAAATCCAGACTGAGCTTGGTTGATGGTAATGTTCCTACCATCAAGGTTCTGCCCATTCTTAGGGCATAGGTTTAGGTTTAGGTTTATTAAGTTTTAGGGTTTAGGTTTTTTTTTTAATTTATTTAGTTACTTTAGTCTTAGGTTTAGGGTTTGGGTTTAGGGTTTAGGGTTTACGTTCGGGTTTAGGGTTTAGGTTTCAGGGTTTAAGATTTTAGGGTTTATGCTTTTAGGGTTTAGGGTTTAGGGTTAGGTTTTAGGGTTTAGGGTTTTTTAAGGTTTAGAGTTTAGGGTTTATGGTTTAGGCTTGTAAGTTTAGTTTTATAGGTTTAGGATTTTTTTTAATTAAGTAAACCGATAGGTTTAGGTTTATTTAGTTTACTTAGTTTATTTTTTATATTTAATTAGATTTATTTTATTTAGGTTAGTTTATTTATTTTATGTTTATTTATTTTAGTTTATGTTTTTATTTTAGTTTATTTCTTAGGTTTAGGTTTAGGTTTATATTTATTTTTTAGTTTAGTTTTATTTTTATTTTATTTTTTAGGTTTAGGTTTTATTTTTTTTATTTTTAGGTTTAGGTTTAGGTTTTTTTTTTTTTTTTAGGTTTAGGCTTTAGATTTTTATTTTCAGTTTATTTTTAGGTTTTATTATTTAGTTTTGGTTTAAGTTTAATTATAGTTTATTTTATTTTATTTAGTTTAGAATTAGGTTTAGGTTTAGGTTTAGGTTTTATTTATTTTAGTTTAGTTTATTTTACTTAAACTTTGGGTTTAGGTTTTTTTTTTAGTTTGGGGTTCACATTTTAATTTAGAGTTTAGGGTTTTGGTTTTTTTGTTAATACAGAATAAATTCATATTCAACATTTTTTTTTTATTTCATCAACCAAGTAACACACAAAGTTTTCTAAGACATAAGCGATGACATAGATAAAAGTTGAGCACACATAGAGGAAATAAAAAACCCTAGATAACTAGAACCGTTTCTACTATAAAGACATAATTCCATAAGAAGCGGTCGGATTAGTTCTTGGTTTCTAGTTCCCATCGAACCCCCCTCGAAGATCGACCATCATATCCCGATCTCTCCCTTCACCACCACGGTGTAACCTCTGTTTCTTCTTCCTCCTCCACCACCATTGCGACCACCACATCCATATCACCACACCTCGGATCCCCACCCACGATAACCACCCCCTTCCCTCCCTATCTAGATTGAGCCTAGTTGATGGTGATGTTCTAGTCAGGTTACGCCCATTCTTAGGGTTTAGGTTTATGTTTAGGTTTATTAGGTTTTAGGGTTTAGGTTTATTTTTTAATTTATTTAGTTACTTTAAGTTTAGGTTTAGGGTTAGGGGTTTAGGGTTTAGGGTTTAGGATTTAAAGTTTAGGGTTTAATGTTTTAGGGTTTATACTTTTAGGTTTTAGGGTTAATGGTTAGGGTTTTGGGTTTAGGGTTTAGATTTTTTAGGGTTTAAGAATTAGGGTTTAGGGTGTAGGGTTGTAGGTTTAGGGTTTAGGGTTTAGGACTTAGAGTTTAGGATTTCTTGTTTAAGTTTTTTTTTTAAATTAAGTAAATCAGCAGGTTTATGATTATTTAGAATATTTAGTTTATTTTTTTATTTAGGTTTATTTTTTTTTATTTAGTTTAGTTTATTTATTCTAGGTTTATTTATTTTAGATTAGGTTATTTATTATAGTTTATTTTTTAGGTATAAGTTTAGGTGTAGGTTTATTTTTAAGTGAAGTTCTATTTTTATTTGATTTTTAAGGTTTAGGTTTTATATTTTATTTTTAGGTTTAGTTTAAGGTTATTATTTTATTTTTTTAGGTTTAGGTTTTAGGTTTATATTTTAGGTTTTATTTTTAAGTTTAGGTTTAGGTTTATTTTTATTTTATTTAATTTTATTTAGTTTAAGTTTAGTTTATTTTAGTTTAGGTTTTGGTTTACTTGTTTTAGTTTGGGTTTAGATTTATTTATTTATTTATTATTTTTTCGGTTTAGGTTTTTTAGTTTAGGATTTAGGTTTTATTTTTTATTTATTTTTAAGTTTTATTTTTAGGATTATTTTTTGATTTAGGTTTTATTTAGTTTTTATTTTATTTTTATTTTAGGTTGTTTTATTTTTTTATTTTTAGTTTTTATTTTATTTAGGTTTTTTATTCTTTGGTTTATTTTATTTTATAAATTTAGCTTAGGTTTTTATTTATTTATTTTTAATTTATTTTTAGGTTTATGGTTTAAATAGTTTAGTTTAGTTATTGTTATTAATTTTTGTTTTATTATGTTTATTTAGTAGTTATAAGTTTATTTAGGGTTTAAGTTTATTAGTTTAGTTTATTATTATTATTGTTGCTTTAATTAATTATTTTTGTTTTGGGTTTATTTAGTTTTAGGTTTAGTGTTTTTTTGGGTTTATTGGGGTTATTGTGGTTTAGTGTTTTTTAGTTTAGTTTTAGTTTTTGGTTTTTATTTAGTTTTAGTTTAGGTGGGGTTTATTAATTTTGGTTAGGTTTTCAGTTTAGTTATTATTTAGTTATTAGTTTGGGGTTTATTTTTAGTTTTGGGTTTTATTAGTTCTTAATTTGTTAGTTATTATTAGTTCAGTTAGTTTTTATTAGTTTTTTGGGATTCAGTTTTATTTTATTTTATTAGTTTAGTGGTTTTAGGCATTTAGTTTAGTTTAGTTTTTATTTTTAGTTTAGCTAATATTTGGTTTTATTGGATTGGTTTTATTAGTTTAGGGTTTAGTTTATTATTTATTAGTTTATTATTATTATTATTATTATTATTATTATTATTATTATTATTATTATTATTATTATTATCAATTTTAGTTAGTTTTTATTAGTTTATTATTATTATTATTATTATTATTATTATTATTACTATTATTATTACAATTATTTTATTAATTAGTTTAGTTTAGTTTATTTATTAGGGTTTTATAGATTTAGTTAGTTTATTTGGGTTTAGTTATTATTATTATTTTTAGTTATTTTTAGTAGTTTTAGTTTTTAGGTTTATTATTCACTTTATTATTATTTATTTACTTAGTTTTGTGAGTTTTAGTTATGTTTTATTATTAGTTAATTATTAGTTTTATTATTTATTAGTTTATTATTAGTATTATTATTATTATAATTATTATTAGTTTTAATTTATTTTTATTAGTTTATTATTATTATTACTATTATTATTATTATTATTACTAATATTTTATTAGTAGGTTTAGTTTTTTTATTAGGGTTTTATGGTTTTAATTAGTTTAATTGGTTTTCATTATTATTTTTATATTAGTTATTTTTATTAGTTTTAGTTTTTAGGTTTTTTATTAGTTTTATTATTATTTATCCAGTTAGTTTTGTGAGTTTTAGTTATGTTTTATAATAGTTTATTAGTTAATTATTAGTTTTATTATAATTATTAGTTTAGTTTTGTTTATTAGGTTTGGGTTTAGGGTTTAGCATTAGCTTAGGGTCTAGGTTTAAGTTTCAGGGTTTAGGGTTTAGGGTTAGTTTAGGATTTGAGGTTTAAGGTTTTAGGGATTAAGTTTAGGGCTTAGGGTTTTAGGGTTTAGGTTTTATTTAGGTTTAGGTTTTTATTTTATTTTTTTAGGTATTAGGTTTATTTATAGGTTTAATTTTTTAGTTTTGGTTTAAGTTTATTTTTAGTTTATTTTATTTTATTTAGTTCAGGGTTTAGGTTTAGTTTCTTTTAGGTTTAGGTTTAGGTTTTATTTATTTTAGTTTAGTTTAGTTTAGTTTAGGTTTAGATTTTTTTTATTTTGTTTATTTTAGGTTTAGGTTTTTTTTAAGTTTCCAGTTTAGGTTTTTTTTTAGGTTTAATTTTTAGGTTTTTTTTAGCTTTAGGTTTTTATTTAGTTTTTATTTGCTTTTATTTTACTTTTATTTTATTTTTATTTTTTGTTTAGGCTTGATTTTATTAAGGTTTTTTATTTTTATGTTTATTTTCTTTTTTAATTTAGTTTAGGTTTTATTTATTTTATTTTTTATTAGTTTTTAGTTTTTATTTTATTTTATTTTTATCTTTAGGTTTACGTTTAGGTTTAGGGTTTTCTTTAGGTTTTTATTTTATTTTATTTTTTTTAGGTTTAGGTTTTTTTATTAATCTTATTTTTAGGTTTTATTTAGTTTAGGTTTAGGTTTTTAGGTTTTTAGGTTAATAATTTTTAGGGTTTAGGGCTTAGGGTTTAGGGTTTAGGGTTTAGGGTTTAGGGTTTAGGGTTATAAGTTTTAGGGTTTATGATTTATGGTTTAGGGTTTAGGGTTTTAGGGTTTAGGGTTTAGGGTTTAGGGTTTAGGGTTAGGGTTTTATTATTATTATTTTTCTTTAAATTAAGCAAACTAGTAGTTTTATGTTTATTTAATTTATTTTTTATTTATTTTAGTTTATTTTAATTTTATTCTTATTTAGGTTTACTTTTATTTTTATTAGTTTAGTTTATTTAATTTAAGTTCAATTATTTTAGTTTATGTTTTTTATTTTAGTTCATTATTTAGGTTTGGGATTAGGTTTAGGTTTATTTTTAGTTTAGTTTTATTTTTATTTTGGTTTTTAGGTTTAAGTTTTATTTTTATTTTTAGGTTAATGTGTAGGTTTTTATTTCATTACTTTAGGTTTAGGATTTAGCCTTTTATTTTAGGTTTATTTTTAAGTTTTATTTTTTTAGTTTAGGTTTATTTTTAGCTTATTTTATTTTATTTAGTTTAGGGTTTAGGATTAGGTTATTTTAGGTTTAGATTTAGGTTTTATTTATTTTAGTTTAGTTCATTTTTGTTTAGGTTTATGTTTATTTTATTTTGTTTATTTTAAGTTAAAGTTATTTTTTTAGTTTAGGGTTTATGTTTTATTTTTTATTTATTTTAGGTTTCATTTTTAGGTTTTTTTTTAGGTTTAGTTTTTTATTTAGTTTTCATTTAAATTTATTTTATTTTTATTTTACATTTAGGTTTGATTTTTTTAAAGTTTTTTATTGGTAGGTTTATTTTCTTTTTTTAGTTTAGTTTAGGTTAATTTTATTTTTGTTTAGTTTTATTTTTTATTTTATTTTATTTTTAAGTTTAGGTTTACGTTAAGGTTTAGGTTTTTGTTATGTTTTTATTTTATTTTATTTTATTTAAGTTTAGGTTTTTTTATTAATTTTTTTTATCTTTTATTTATTTTAGGTTTGGTTTTTAGGGTTTTAGGGTTTAGGGTTTAGGGTTTGGGGTTGTAGGTTTTAGGGTTTAGGGTTTAGGGTTTAAAGTTTAGGGTTTTAGGGTTTAGGGTTTAGGGTTTAAGGTTTAGGGTTTTGAGTTTAGGGTTTCAGGATTTAGGGTTAGAGTTTTTATTAATTAAAGCTGTAGGTTTTTATTTAGTTAGTTTGTTATCTAATTATTTTAGTTTATTTTAATTTAATTTTTATTTAGGTTTATTTTTTATTTTATTTAGTTTAGTTTATTTTTTTAGGTTCATTTATTTTAGTTTAGTTTTTTATTTTAGTTTATTTTTTAGGTTTGGGATTAGGTTTAGATTTATTTTTTAGTTTAGTTTTATTTTTATCATATTTTTTAGGTTTAGATTTTATTTTTTATTTTTAGGTTAATTTTTAATGGTTTTATTTTATTTTTTTAGGTTTAGGTTTTAGGTTTTTATTTTAGATTTATTTTTAGGTTTTATTTTTTAGTTTAGGTTTAGGTTTAGATTTTATTTATTTTAGTTTAGATTATTTTAGTTTTGGTTTAGGTTTATTTTATTTTTTTACTTTAGGTTTAGGTATTTTTATTAATTTAAGGTTTTGCTTTTATTTTTTTTTTATTTTTACATTTTGGTTTTAGGTTTATATTTTAGGTTTAGGTTTTTATTTTAGGTTGAGGTTCTTATTTAGTTTTTATTTTTTTCATTTTAAATTTATTTTATTTATATTTTTTATTTAGTTTTTATTTTATTTAGGTTTTTTATTTTTAGGTTTATTTTAATTTTTAGTTTAGTTTAGGTTTTTAGTTATTTCATTGTAGTTTAGTTTTTTTATTTTATTTTTTAGTTTAGGTTTAGGTTTAGGTTTAGGTTTTAGTTTATGTTTTTATTGTATTTAGGTTTAGATTTTTTATTTTTTAAGGTTTTATTTAATTTAGGTTTAGGTTTTTAGGTTTTTAGGGTTTAGGGATTCATGTTTAAGGTTTAAGGTTTAGGGTTGTAGGTGTTAGTGTTTAGAGTTTAGGGTTTAGTGTTTAGGGTTTAGGGTTTAGGGTTTAAGTTTTAAGGTTATAGGTTTAGTATTGTAGGTTTAGGGTTTATTTTAGGGTTTATGGTTTAGGGTTTAGGGTTTAAGATTTAGGGTTTAGGGCTTAGGTTTTAAGGTTGTTGGTTTAGTATTGTAGTTTAGGGTTAAGGGTTTCTTTTATGATTTATGATTTAGGGTTTAAGGTTTAGGGTTAGTTTTATGGTTTATGGTATATCATTTAGGGTTTAGATTTAGGGTTTAGCATTTTTTTAATTAAATAAACATATAGGTTTAGGTTTATTTAGTTTACTTAATTTATTTTACTTTTTATTTTTATTTTGTTTATTTTTCCTATTTTATGTTTATATATTTTAGTTTATTATTTTAGGTTTAGGTTTCTTTTTTAGTTTAGTTTTATTTTTATTTTATTTTTTATGTTCAAGTTTTAGGTTTTTTAGGGTTTAGGGTTTAGGGTTTAAGGTTTAGGGATTAGGGTTTAGGGTTTAGCATTTTAGGGTTTAGAGTTTTAGGGTTTAGGGTTTATAGTTACAGTTTAGAGTTTAGTGTTTAGTGTTTAGTATCTAGGCTTTAGGGTTTAGGGTTTTTAGGGTTTACGATTTAGTGTTTAGAGTTTAGGGTTTAGGATTTATGGTTTAGGGTTTTAGGTTATTATTATTATTTTTTTTGGGAAACCCCATATAGGGGGAATTTTATTGCCACAAAAAAAGGGTTACAAGGTCCTTAAAGGGGATAAACTCCTGTCTATTCAAAGAGCTACAATCATAGAGTAAATCTATCTAAATACAACCAAAAGCAAAATAAAAGAGTAAGGAAAGCAAAAGATAAAATTGATTAACTAGATAAGCCAATGGAAGATTAGGGCCAAAGCTCTTGAGGATGAGAGAATGCATGACATGATGGAGCAAACTGTAAGAGAATAAGAGAATTGCACACAAATTGTACAAAAAAAATTAGAGCGATTAAGTCTGACGAGTGAAAATGAAAGCGACATAAAATGAAAAGATAATAATAACTGTGATAGAAGGCTCAGGGCTCACACTAAGTTGGGGCAAATATGAGCATCCATACTTTAGTAGAAGGGTTACATCACAAGAGCTACTATCAAACCAAAAAGGAGTGAAATCATCACAACCATCATACCCAACAAACATGTATAGCAACCAATTGTTGAAAGTCTTTTGAGCCTTAGTACCTACAAACCAAAGCAAAGCCCTATACTGAATAGAAAAGCGACAAAGCGAGAATGGGTAAGGGGATCCCATGCGAGTAAATGTCATCATATTAGGCACCATGTCATGAGAATCCCAACAAAAATGAAAGTGAACCATCATTGTCAGTCTACCATATTTTAATCAGTCAGGGTTTAATTAGATCAGCATGAAGACCCACCACAAGAAAATAGCAGAAAAGGCTAGGCAGAGGTAAGAAGCATAAAAGACCAATAGAAAGACCTATTGAAATCCAGCAAAGCAAATAAAATAGCATGGAATCAACCCCATCCCAAACATATGGGACAAATATTAAACAAATAGTCCTGGTAAATAGCCTAGTAAACAGCCCAGGGATATACCCCAGAAAAAGAAGTGCAATGAAAGAAAGCAATGCAGAAGTTAACAACCTATGTGTTACAGAAGTTAGTAACCAGAAAGTGTAAGGCAAGATAGCATATCCCAAGCCCAAATTACGACAGGAATTGCAGAAGTCAATCAGAGAGGAGTTAGGAATGCAGCAGCAGATTAGATGAACCATAAGGCACAGGTAATAAGCTGCTCCCCACCACAAACAACTCCAAGTAAAGACAATCGGAGACAAATCGAGAATCGACTTGTTGAATAGAAACTTCGGTAATCGATTGACTACAACCAAGATAGTAATAGCCAGCAAGCTGGACATAAATCAACCCATTCAAAGTAAACAATGCATAAGTTAAAATCAAATTAGGCAAAAGCATAATCTCAGTGATCTACGCAAATCTAACAGAACCAAGAGGAAGAAAACAGCAGCAGGTTAAGTAGATCTCAAACATCGGATCGGCATGAGGTTATCAAAAAACATTGAGAAAAGTGACGGGCAACAAGCAGACCACAAAAGGCGACTGGACATAGGACCCAAAAATCCAACAGCCAATAATAAAAACAACAATATAATTATTACACCCACCATATGATAAGCCAGTGAAAAGTAGAGATGCAAAAAAAAAATGGGTTCAAAAGATAGTCAACATTGAAATCCTTCAAGGTAAAGATGAGCAGGCTTGCAGCTAAAACAAAATCCTCAGGAAAAGCAGACAGGAAAGAAACCATAAAGTAAGACCAATCCTGTAAAGAGATAATAAAAATAACTAGAAAATTATAGTTTCTCTCCTGACAGGTTGGGAAGATGGGGTTAGCAAAATCAATCAGCAAAATAACTCCAAAAGCACCCTGCTGAGCATGATAGACAGCCTTAGTAGCAACTTGCTGTGCATAAAACCCAATGCTCCAGTTCAGCCAACAACCTAGATAGGAAAAAATAGCAAGTTGGCCATAAAACCACCCATTCAAAATAGACAATGCATAAGATAAATTCTAGGTAGATAATGAAGGTACGGCCAAGTCTAAAACCAAGATGGAAAAATAAGCGGTTTAGATAGGCCTCAAACATGTGATGATTTGCGACCTATTGCAAACAATAATAATAAGCGAGAAAAGCAAAAGCCACCATGCGACTAAAACCTCAAAAGAGGCTGGTGATAAGATCCCAAAACCGAGCGGCTTGTTGAGCATTAATCCGGTTACCCAACCAAGACAAGAACTACCAACAAGGCGGCCAAAAATCCACCCATTCAAATAAGCGTGCATGGTTAATATCCAATTAGGCAATAGCATAATAACATTGATCTGCACAATTCTAATAGAAACAATAGGGAAAAAAATACCAGCAGATTAAATAAACTTCAAACATTAGGTGATCAGCTGCAACCTGGTTGCAAATTACAAAAATAGTGGGGCAACAAATAGGAAGTAATTCCAAACCTGTAGAAATAATCAGAAAAATAACAAGCAACAAACAGCCACAAGCCACAAAGGAAGCCTGCTGTATAATGGACCTGATAATCCAATAGCCAACAAATAAAACAACACTACAATTATTTAACCAACCATAAGATAAGCCAAAAAAGAACAGTGGGGCAACATAACCACAGAAAGGGTTCAAAAGGAAACCATCAATGAGATCCTTCAAGATAAGGAGGAAGCGAGGGTTAGGTTACTACCATCCTCAAAAATAAAGGAAATCATTAAGTAAGTCCAATTACGTAAGAGATAATAATAATAACAAGGGTATGGCAGTTTCTCTCCTTACAGGTTGGGGAGATGAGGTTAGCAAATACAATCAGTAAACCAACCCCAAGAGCAGTCTGCAGGACAAAAGGCCCAGAAATCCAATAGCCAGCAATTAGAACATCAAAATAGATATTGCACCCACCATAAGAAAAGCCAGTAAAAAGCAATGGTACAACATTGATTATAAAGTGGGCTAAAGGAAATCCATCTTTAAGGTCCATCAAGACACATAATATCAGGCCAACAACTAATCCCACAACATCAGTAATAACAGACTGGATGGAAATCAGGAAATAATTCCAATCCTATAGAAAAGAAGTTATAATAGCAAAGATATTACAATTTCTCTCCTTGCAGGTTGTGGAGGTAAGGTTATGGAACATAGGAGGGGCCACAACCATAATATGGAGAAGAATAACAGATAAATTAGGGCCAGCCATAAGGTTATGTAGAAGTATAGCATTTAAACATTGAGACAAGTGCCCCAGAATATAATTCCAAAATGAGGAAAGGAGGAAGAACACAACTTTAATCATAAAATGAGAAACAGAAACAATAGGATCTATAATCAAAATATTGATGGCAAGAGGTCTATCCCTATTGATCAAAAAATAAAGCAGAAAATAAAGCATAAAGTAATACATCTCCCTCCAACAAACAGGAAACACCTTACCATTAATAGTGGAAGTAGCAGAAGAAGTAAGGCCCCATTTAAGGTTGGGAGAGTTAAACCGACAGCAGATGCCACAGAGATCAGTAAATAACTAGCAAGGTGTATCAGGATGCATCATCAAATTCCAAATGAACATCAACACATTAACAATAGGAACAATAGAAGGAGTAAGCCCCCAATTAAAGCTAGGTTAATTAAACCAACAGCAAGGGATATCAAGATGATGCATCAGCAAATTCCCAAGAAATAATAACACTAAATAGAAAATGATCAGGCAGTAATCAGGTAATAAAGCAGATCAATCCAATAGGTTGGATTAATTTCTAAGATAAGGGAGTCCAGTATTGTCCAGATTCACCAATCCACGCAAATGTTTAGGAAGAGTAAGTTGATCAAAGAATTTTGTACCATCCAATCTAGACCCAGATTGGCAAGGTAATCAGCACATGTATTACCCTCATGCCATACATGAGAGATTTTAAAATAGAGTTGAGAAAGGAGAGCTCTAGTCTGCTTGAGAAGATAGTACAATTCTGCACTGCCCATTTTGGTGGAAGTCAAAAGATCAATTAGCAGCAGGGCATCCACCTCAATCAAAATATTGAGCCAACCTTTTTGAAGGAAAATCTCAAGAGCTTTGTACACTACCATTAGCTCAGCAAAAAGAATTGAGCAAGTATTAAGGGGGTAAGCAAAAGCACATAGGACTTTACCATTAGGGTTTCTGAAAATGCCACCACAGCTAGAAGCATTTTGAGGGAAAGAGCCATTAGTGTTAATTTTAATAGTATTAACATGAGGTTTTACCCAATAAACAATCTTGTCATCTTTACAGTTGGGTTGATCAGGCAAGTTAAAACCCAGTTAATTGGCCATAAATTTACAACCTTTGAATTGTTTGTAGTTAATTAAATTAGCATTAAATAAGTCACAGATTTTGTTTTTAATTCTAGCAATTATCCTCATGTGGTTCATAAGAATCCCATGATGTTTTGCATCATTTATGTCCATCCATATGAACCAAATAAGAGTGATAGCAGTTATGACTTTAATGTGACCTTTAGTAGTGTTATTGAAATAAACTTCAAGAAGTTGGTATAAAGTTAAGGAGACATTGAATTTGACAATGTTAAAGAGATCATCATACCAAATCCAAAGTTTAGAAGCAATGGATCCGTTAACAAAAATATGATTTACATTCTCAATGTGAAAGTAGCAGTGGCATTTTGAAGGTAAGTGAAAACCTTTCCCCCACATCAAGGAGTCAACAGGGATGAAGTTTTCAAAATATGTCAAGTAAACAGAAAAGAAGTAGGAATAGTGTTATTCCAAAGTTTGAAAACACATTGGAAAATTCATGAGCTTCTTTAATATGAATCAAACATTTTTTAAAGTTGAAATCACCATTTTGAGAAAGCTTAAAAGGATCGATCATGATTTGTAGGTATGATAGCAATAGTAGTAAGCTTGTTTAAAAGAGAGGAAGGAATATAATCAATAAGCTAACTATTGTTCCACATATTATTCTACCAGAAAGAGTTCACTTTAGTAGCAGCAGTGGAATGGGTAGAAAGTAAATCATCAATGGACCCACCTCCAGTCCAATTATCTTGCCAAAAGAAAGAGGTGTCAAAGTTAATCCCCCAAAAAATTTATGATTCATCATCCCATTTGATGGAACAAAGTCTTTTCCAATCAGGAGAGTCTCTCACTTTATAGGGGCAAATGAAAGGGTGCTTACCCTAGCAGTATTTAACAGTCATGAAATTAGCACAAAGACTATTATTACTCCTAAAATTCCACCAAAGTTTATAGAAAAAAGTAGTGATAGCTTCCTTTATAGGCTTACATCCAAGACCACCTTCAGCAAGAATGCCACAGCTTTTATACCAAGAGGTCTAGTGTATTCTTTTAGAGGAATTATTAGAACCCCAGAAAAATTTGTTAAGGAGATGCTCAATTCTATTAATGGTAGAATTGGCCGGCACAATGGTTTGAATGAGATATAAAGGCATGGAGTTAAGGGTGCTCTTAATCAAAGTGAGCCTACCACCAAATGAGAGTAAATGAAATTCCCAAGCAGAAATTTTATTAGAGATTTTTTGGATTAACTCATCAAAAAGATGAGTTCTTTTCTGACCTTCAAAAAGTGGAGCACCAAGATATTTAATAGGAAGTTGTTGTTGCTGGAAATTAGTAATTCTAAAGATTTGGTTGATCCAATTACTAGAGATTTTAGAGGAAGGAATGAAACAACTTTTCCTTTCATTAAGAAAAAGACCACTTTCGTTGCCAAATTTATTTAAAAGATTCTTAATAGTTTTAATGTGAAGAATAGAGGCATTGCCAAAGATTATAAAGTCATCAGCAAAACTAAGATTAGAGATTGGAAGACCACCTTGAGTTCTAAAAAACATGCTAGGGTTATTATAGAAAAGATCATTCAGGCTCCTCGAAAGATATTCAACAGTAATAATAAAAAGAGAGGGTAAAAGGGAATCACCTTATCTCAAGCCATGCATCAAAGGGAAAAAACCAAGGGACTCACCATTCATGATAATGGAGAACCAAACATTGGTAATATAATTTTTCATGAGGCAAATAAAATTATCAGAAAACCCAAGCAAATGAAGAATTTGAAAGAGGAAATCCCAAGAGAGGTTATCAAAAGCTTTAGAGATGTCTAGTTTGAAAAGGATGTTGCCACCTCTGATAGGAACATCAATGTCATGAATCATCCTTGGGCTAGAAGTATGTTATCAGATATAGCTCTACCTTTAATGAAACCAGTTTGGTTGGGGGAAATAATTATAGGCGGATTAATTCTATTAGCAATTAATTTAGCAATGAGTTTATGAAAGAAGGTGGAAAGGCTGATAGGTCTGAAATTGCCCCAAGATTCAAGATTAATAATTTTGAGAATGAGAACAATGGAAGTGCTAGAAAAATATCTATGTAAGGGGTTGCCATCAAAAAAATCAACAACAACATCAACAAGGTCATACGTAATAATAGGCCAACAGTGTTTAAAGAATTGAGTCATGTAGCCTTTAGGGCCAGCAACAGAATCAGTGTTCATGCTATTGAGAATACTACCAATCTCGGTTTAGTAGGATGGCGAGGAAGTGGTTGTCATCATTAGTAATCATTGAGGGAATCAGGTGTGTGTTGGAGAGGGCTTCTAAGGAATGGTTATTGTTTAATAAGTTTTTAAAATGTTGTATGATAGAATCTTTAATATCTTTATTGTTAGTGATCCAGCTACCGTTATCATTTTTGATTTTTTTAATAGAGTTTAAGGATTTCTTTTTTAAAAAAAGAGCATGGAAATACCTTGTATTTTTATCACCATCAACAATATGTTTGCTAGTAGCCTTTTTCCGCCAGTAGGTTTCCTCCATGTTCTGATAATTAGTCGAGTTATCTTTAGCAGCACTCAACTCCTCAAGCTTAGTAGAATCAGTCAAAATAGCATCTTCAAAAGAACAAACTAATTGCTCCACATTTTTGAGATTGGCAAAAGATTTTAAAATGATGCTTGTTCCACCAATTTAGGTTTTATTTATGCCTTTTAAACTTAAGCCAAAGGCAAATTATGCCTTTAACAAAATTATCCGGATGAATATGGGCCATCCAATTAATGGAAACAACATTTATGAAATCACAATGTTGGAACCACATATTTTGGAATCTAAAAGAAGTAAGGGAGGATAGTATATTGGAAGGATTTTTGATAGAAATCAGAAGCGGAGCATGGTCAAATAGAGGTCTGCTCAAATGTTCAACAAAAGTAAGGGGCCATTGATTGATCCAAAGTTAATTAAAGAGGGTCCTATCAAGCCGCTGCTAGAGTCTAGAGTTATGCCACGTATAGTCAGAGCACGAAAACCTAATATCAATCAGATTACAAACAAGGATCATATTAGAAAAATCTTCCATGGAATGAATATTAGGAGAGCAACCTCCCCTTCTTTTCGAAGAAGTGAGAATAGTGTTGAAATCACCCCCAACCAACCAGGGTTTGTTGACAGAGGAGGCAAAGGTTCTTAAGTTATCCCAAAAGATGTTCCTACCAGCTCTATTACAAGATGTATAAATAAAGGAACCAAGACCAAAAAATTCACCCAATGAGATTTGAACATTAACCAATTGTTGAAGATCATCAAGAATAGAGATGCTGACTAAATTATTCCAAAAGCACCAAATTTTATTGTTAATATTATAGAAGAAATTTTGAAAGCCAAGCATTCTAGCAGCATGGGTGATCTTAGAAGAGTGTATGAATGGTTCAATAATAACAAGTAATGTTATGTTATTATGAATGACGAGGCTTCTATTCTGAACAATGAGAGTCCCAATACCACAAACATTCCAAATAAGAAGATTGATCATAATAAAATAGAAGAAAAGGAAAAGAGATAATTGAAAAAAAAAGTAAGAAGAAGAGACAACATGAAATAATTATTTATTGGAAGTTAGAGAAGATCTAGTGGTTCTGGTGGAGCTATTAGTGAACATTCTAGCTTTAAGGGATTTTTTTTAATGACAGTTTTAAAAGGTCTATCTATGTCAAAAGTATCTCCATCCGAGAGAGAGTGATTTGTGATATTATTGAGAATAGGACGATTATCCAAAGCATTCCTAATGGTAATTTCTCCTTCTTGATTGGAGAAATTGGGTTAACATGTGTATCACTCAGTAGGGTAGGAGATGGAGAGGTTGTGAAGCCATTAATAACACAGATTTCATGCTCAGTTTCAGAATTACCTTTCAGATTTTGTTCCATGACCAAAGGATCACCATTTTTCAGATTTTGTTCTTTCATCAGATGAACAATTGCAGAATGTTTTTTAGATTTTGATCCAACCTAAAGTTTCCATTCAAATCACCACTAGGGTTCATATGAGTCTCATCGGGTTCACTAGCCAAGAGGGGTAGATTAGACCGAGTCAAGGTATTATCTTGAGGAGCCAAATTATTATAATTAAAAGCAATGTTAGGTATGTTATCATTAGCCTCCTCATGAACCTCATAAGCATTATTTTTAACATGCTAAGATTGCTCTTCAATAGGAAAATTAGTAGATAATAAAAGAGTAGGGGTAGGGGGATGAGTTCCATTTTGAGTGACTTTAGGCATATAAGCAAATTTATTGATTTTTTCATTTGCTAGAGAGGGATTAGGATCCAACAATTTATTCTTTTTAAGATGAGGATGCAATTCAAAATGATCATGACCATGAATCTTACAATGTGTGCAAAAAATAGGAAAATTTTCAAATTCCACTTTTGATTATAACCAAATTTCTCGGAGATCCATACTTCTTTAGATACTTTTTTGGTAATATCAAACTCAACCAAAATATGAGCAAGCTCAGTGATCTCGGTGGTGGCGATCAATTTGAAGAGACCAAAGAGAACCAATTAAAGAGAACTTGATGTAAGAGTGTATTCTCATATTAGGAAAAGCTAGCCATAAAGAACAATTGGAGATTCCTCTTTTACATCAAAAGAGGAGACCATTTCAAAAGCCTCATTTGACAATTATATACAAATTAGGGTGAGCAAAAACTCTTGAGTAATCTAATTCATTAGAGTCGAATAAGAATATGCCTAGGATCAATCAAACCGGGTGAAAATTCAGATCTTTAGGCTATGAAAAATGATCGAATGTTATCGAGAGTTGGCCGACGTAAGGAAAATTTACCAACTAAAGAGAATTCAAAAGGCTTCGCCAACTTTTCCACATCAAGATCTGAGCACATAATAGCAGGCACCCCATGAAAAGAGGTTGAGATCAAATTGACCGTAGAATTAGGGGAAGAGTTCTTACCAGATAATGCATCCTTGAAGGACTTAACAGCAGGCAGAGTAACGGATGATGTCAGATCCATAATACCTTGTAAATCAGAAGCCCTAGCTGACGTCTCCAAGTTTGAAAAGCTCAACTGCTCAGAAAATGGCTCCTCCTCCATTGAAAGAGCAAAGGGAAACTCACATTAGCGGCCAATCAGAGACAAATAATCAAAAATTATGATTGAGAAGGATCAAAGATCATCCAAGCCGCAAGGAAAATGAAAGGGAACACAGAATCGCTAGAGAGAGCTGCGGTCGAGAGCGTGCATGGGGGATTTGGGTTTAGGGTTTAGAGTTTCAGGTTTAGGGTTTTAGGTTTGGGTTTAGGGTTTTAGTGTTTAGGGTTTAGGGTTTGGGGTTATAGGTTTAGGATTTAGGGTTTAGGGTTTAGGGTTATGGTTTCTATTTTAGGTTTAGGGTTTAGGTTTAGTTTAGGGTTTTTTAGGGTTTAAGGTTTAGGGTTTAGGGTTTAGGGTTGTAGTTTGGTGTTGTAGGTTTAGGGTTTATGGTTTAGAGTTAGTTTTAGGGTTTATGGTTTAGGATTTACAGTTTAGGGTTTAGGGTTTACGATTTAAGATTTAGGGTTTAGGTTTTTAAAAAAAAAATTAAGTAAATTGGTAGGTTTAGGTTTATTTAGTTTACTTAGTTTATTTTCTATTTATGCTAACAACAAAGTAACATAAGATATCAAATAAATAACTAATGATATAGCAATTCAAATAAGTATAAAATAAAGTTTTTTCTCCACTAATTATCAATATAAATGTAAGTGCATCGGAAATGATGGTGGCAATGTTTAGCATGAGGAGCAAAGATGGCATGAGAGGAGAGATGCTTGGTTAGGGCGTTAGGGCGTGTATTATTTAGGTAATTAAAATGTATATTTGATTCTTTTTAAATTAAATTTAGAAGCATAAGTCTTAGAAAAAATGAGGCGATGCAGGGTTTAGTGTTTAGGCTTTATGATTTGGGGTTTTTAGGGTTTATGATATAGGGTTTAGGATTAGGGGGTTTGGGGTTTAGGCTTTTAGGTTTGTAGGTTTATGGTTTAAGGTTTAGGGTTTCGGGTTAGTTTTAGGGTTTAGGGTTTATGGTTAGGGTTTTTTACTTTTTATTTATTTTTAGGGTTTAGGGTGTAGGTTCTAGGTTTAGTGTTCATTTGGGTTTTCAAGAGTTAGGGTTTAGGGTTTAGGGTTTGGGGTTTAGTGTTTAGGTTTTATGATTTGGGGTTTTTAGGGTTTATGACATAGGGTTTAGGATCAGGGGGTTTGGGGTTTAGGGTTTTAGGGTTTAAAATTTAGGATTCAGGGTTGTAGGTTTAAGGTTTAAGGTTTAGGGACTAGGGTAAGTTTTAGGCTTTAGGGTTTATGGTTAGGGTTTTTTTACTTTTTATTTATTTTTAGGGTTTAGGGTTTAGGTTCTAGGTTTAGTGTTCACATTTTAGTTTAGGTTTATTTTTAAATTACGTAAACTAGTAGGTTTAGGTTTTTTTAGTTTATTAATAGGGTTTAGCGTTTAAGGTTAGCTTAAAGTTTAAGTTTTTTTTAATTAAGTAAACTAGTAGGTTTAGGTTTATTCAGTTTATTTTATTTTATTTTAGTGTATTTTATTTTTTATATTTATTTATGTTTATTTTTATTTTTATTTAGTTTAGTTTATTTATTTAAGGTTTATTTATTTTAATTTAGGTTTTTATTTTAGTTTATTTTTTAGGTTTAGGTTTAGGCATAAGTTTATTTTTTAATTTATTTTACTTTTATTTTAATTTTCAAGTTTAGCTTTTCTTTTTTATTTTTAGGTTTAGGTTTAGGTTTTTATTTTACTTTTTTAGGTTTAGGTTTTAGGGTTTTATTTTCAGTTTATTTTCAGGTTTAATTTTTTAGTTTAGGTTTAGGTTTATTTTTTGTTTATTTTAGTTTATTTATTTTATGTTTTGGTTTATGTTTAGTTTATTTTAGGTTTAGGTTTAGGTTTCATTTTTTTTACTTTAGTTTATTTTACTTTAGGTTTAGTTTATTTTATTTTTTATTTTAGGTATAAGTTTTTTTTTTGGTTTAGGGTTTAGGTTTTATTTTTTTATTTATTTTTAGGTTTTTTTTATGTTTAGGTTTATATTTATTATTTATTTTATTTTCTTTTTGGTTTATTTTATGTTAATTTTGTTTCTATTTTATGTTTAGTTTTTATTTTATTTAGATTTTTTATTCTTAGTTTTATTTTATTTTTTAGTTAAGTTTAAGTTATTATTTATTTTATTTTAGTTTATTTTATTTTATTTTTAGGATTAGGTTTTTATTTTATTTTATTCTTTTTATTTATTTAGGCTTTGTTTTTTTTATTTATTTTATTATTTTGGTTTTATTTAGTTTAGGTTTATGTTTTTATGTTTTTAGGATTTAGGGTTTAGACTTTAGGATTTAGGGTTTAAGGTTTTAGGGTTTAGGGTTAGGTTTTATGATTTAGGGTTTAGGGTTTAGGGTTAGCTTAGGGTTTAGGGGTAGGTTTTAAGGTTAAGGGTTTTTTAGGATTTAGGATTTAGGTTTAGTTTTAGGGTTTAGGGTGTAGGCTATAGGGTTTAGAATTTAAGGTTTTGGTTTTTTTTTTAAAAAAAATTAAGTAAACTGGTAGGTTAAGGTTTATTTAGTTATTTATGAATTTATTTTAGTTAAATTTATTATTTATTTTTGTTTGGTTTAGTTTTTATTTTAATCTAGTGTAGTTTATTTTTTATGTTTAGGATTAGGTTTATGTTTATTTTTTAATTTAATTTTAATGTTATTTTATTTTATTTTATAGGTTTAGGTTTTATTTTTTATTTTTAGGTTTAGGTTTTGGTTTTTATTTTATTTTTTTAGGTTTAGGTTTTAGGTTTTTATTATAGGTTTATTTTTAGGTTTTATATTTTTGTTTCGGTTTAGGTTTATTTTTAGTTTATTTTATTTTATTTTGTTTTGCGTTGAGGTTTAGGTTTAGGTTTTATTTATTTTAGTTTAGTTTATTTTAGTTTAGGTTTATTTTATTTTCTTTATTTTAGGTTTAGGTTTTTTTTCTTAGTTTAGGGTTTAGATTTTACTTTTTATTTATTTTTAGCTTTAGGTTTTTATTTAGTTTTATTTTAGGTTTATTTTATTTTTATTTTACATTTAGTTTTTATTTTATTTAGGTTTTTTATTTTTAGGTTTATTTTATTCCTTTAGTTTAGTTTAGGTTTGAATATTTTAGTTTAGTTTAGTTTTTATTTTTATTTTCTTATATTTTTAAGTTTAGGTTTAGGTTTAGGTTTAGGTTTTAGTTTAGGTTTCTATTTTATTTTAATTTATTTAGTTTTTTTAGGTTTAGATTTTTTATTTATTTTATTTTTAGGTTTTATTTAGTTTAGGTTTAGGTTTAGGTTTTTAGGTTTTTAGGGTTTATGATTTAGGTTTTGTTGTTTAGGGTTTAGGGTTTAGGGTTTAAGGTTTAGGGTTTAGGGATAGTAGATTTTAGGGTTAAGGGTTTAGGGTTTTAGGGTTTAGGGTTTAGGGTTGTAGGTTATAGGTTTAGGGTTTAAGGTTAGTTTTAGCGTTTAAGTTTAGTGTTTTTTTCATGATTTTTTTTAAATTTCTTAATTTTTCTATATTTCTAAAAAAATAAGTAAACTATTAGGTTAAAGTTTATTTAGTTTATTTTTTATTTTTTTATTTTGATTTAGCCGTATTTTTATTTTTATTTAGTTTAGTTTATTTATTTTAGGTTTATTTATTTTAGTTTAGGTTTTTTATTTTAGTTTATGTTTATGTCTAGGTTTAGGTTTAGCTTTATTTTTTATTTTAGTTTATTTTTATTTTAGTTTTTAGGTTTTAGTTTTATTTTTTATTTTAGGTCTAGGTTTAAGATTTTAATTTGTTTTCGTATGTTTAGGTTTTAGGTTTTTATTTTAGGTATATTTTTATGTTTTACTTTTTAGTTTAGGTTTAGGTTTATTTTTTGTTAATTTTATTTTATTTAGTTTAGGTTTAGGTTTTAGTTTTGTTTATTTTAGGTTTAGGTTCAGGTTTTATTTATTTAGTTTAGTTTATTTTATTTTTATTTTAGGTTTAGGTTTTTGTAGTTTAGGGTTTAGGGTTTATTATTTATTTATTTATAGGTTTTTATTTAGTTTTTTATTTTCTTTTATTTTAGGTTTGTTTTACTTTTATTTTAGGTTTAGTTTTTATGTTATTTAATTTTTTTACTTTTTAGTTTAGTTTAGGTTTTTATTAATTTTATTTTAGTTTAGTTTTTATTTTTTATTTTATTTTCTTTTTAGGTTTAGGTTTAGGTTTAGGTTTAATTTTAGGTTTTAGTTTATGTTTTTATTTTATTTTTATTTTATTTTATTTTGCTTTAGCATTTACTTATTAATTTTATTTTTAGGTTTTATTTAGTTAAGGGTTTGGCTTTTAGCGTATTAGGGTTTTGGGTTTTTGGTTTAGTATTTAAGGTTAGTTTAGGGTTTATGGTTTGGGATTTAGGGTTTAGGGTTTAGGGTTTTTAAGGTTTAGGGTTTAGGGTTTAGTTTAGGTTCAGGGTTCAGGTTTTTGTTTAGGGTATAGAGTTTTTGGTTTTTTTCCTTTCTTAACAAAGAACAAATTCAGATTCAACATTTCTTCTTATGTTTATTTAGTCTATTTTTTATTTATTTCATTTTATTTTATTTTTTATTTTTTATTTTTTATTTAGTTTATTTTATTTATTTTAGGTTTATTTATATTAGTTTATTTTTTAGGTTTAGGTTTAGGTTTATTTTTTTGTAGAGTTTTATTTTTATTTTATTTTTTAAGTTTAGGTTTTATTTTTATTTTAGGTTTAGGTTTAGGTTTTTATTTTAGGTTTATTTTTAAGTTTTATTTTTTAGTTTAGTTTTAGGTTTACTTTTATTTTATTTTATTTTATTTAGTTTAGGGTTTAGGTTTAGTTTATTTTAGGCTTAGATTATGGTTTTATTTATTTTAGTTTAGTTTAGTTTAGTTTATGTTTAGGTTTATTTTATTTTGTTTATATTATTTTTATTTTAAGTTTAGTTTATTTTTAGTTTAGGGTTTAGGTTTTATTATTTATTTATTTTTAGGTTTATTTTTTAGGTTTAGGTTTTTATTTATTTTTTATTTTATTTTATTTTATTTTATTTTTATTTTATGTTTAGTTTTTATTTTATTTTGGTTTTTTATTCTAAGCTTTATTTTATCCTTTAATTTAGTTTAGGTTTAGATTTATTTTATTTTAGTTTATTTTTATTAGTTTAATTTATTTTATTTTTATTTTTAATTTAGGTATTTATTTTATTTTAATTTTTATTTTATTTTATTTAGGTTCAGGTTTTTTTGAGGTTTTATTTAGTTTAGCTTTTGGTTTTTAGGTTTTTAGGGTTTAATGTTTAGGGCTTAGGGTTTAAGGTTTTAGGGTTTAGGGTTTTAGGGTTTGGAGTTTAGGGTTAGGGTACAGGGTTTAGGGTTTAATATTTAGGCTTTAGGGTTTAGGGTTTTTAGGGTTTTTAGGGTTTAGGGTTTAGGGTTTAGGGTTAGCTTAGGGTTTATGGTTAGTTTAGGGTTTAGGATTTAAGGTTTATGGTTTAGGGATTTCAGGGTTTAGGGTTTAGGGTTAGTTTAGGGTTTAAGGTTTTAGGTTTAGGGTTTACAAGTTTCAGGTTTAGCATTTAGGGTTTAGGGTTAGGGTTAGGGTTTTGCATTTAGGGTTTTGGGTTCAGGTTTTAGGGTTTAGGGTTTAGGGTTAGTTTAGGGTTTAAGGTTTTTTAGGGTTTAGGGTTTAGGGTTTAATGCTTAGGGTTTAGGGTTTAGGATTTTAGGGCTTAGGGTTTAGGATTTAGAGTTTAGGGTTCAAAGTTTAGGGTTTTTTTTGGGTTAAGGATTTTTTTATGGAATTCTAATTTTTTTATTTATTATTTTTTAAAAATTAAGTCAACTCGTAGGTTTATGTTTATTTAGTTTATTTTAGCTTCTTTTATCTTTTATTTTTATTTAGGTTTATTTTTATTTTTATTTAGTTTAGTTTATTTATTTTAGGTTTATTTATTTTAGTTTAGGTTTTTTATTTTTGTTCATTTTTTTAGGTATAGGTTTAGGTTTAAGTTTATTTTTTAGTTTATTTTTTATTTTCATTTATTTTTAGGTTTATTTTTATTCTTAGGTTTAGGTTTAAGTTTTTTATTTTATTTTTTTAGGATTAGGATTTTGGTTTTTTCTTAAGGTTTTATTTTTTAGTTTAGGTTTAGGTTTATTTTAGTTTATTTTATTTTATTTAGTTTAGGTTTAGGTTTAGGGTTAGCTTAAGGTTTAGGGTTAGTTTAGGTTTAGCTTTAGGGTTAGCTTAGGGTTTAGGGTTAGTTTAGGGTTTAAACTTTAGGGTTTAGTGTTTTTAGGGTTTAGGGTTTAGGGTTAGTTTCGATTGTAGGGTTTAGAGTTTAGGCTTTAAAGTTAATTTTTTTAGGGTTTAGGGTTTAGGGTTTATGGTTAGTTTAGGGTTTAGGGTTTAGGGTTTATGGTTAGGGTTTAGGGTTTAGGGTTGTGTTTAGGGTTAGTTTTGGGTTAGTTTAGGGTTTAGGGTTTTTTTTTATTATTTAGGGTTTAGGGTTTAAGATTTTAAGTTTTGGTTTAGGGTTTTTTTAAAAAAAAATAACTAAACTGGCGGGTTTAGGTTTATTTAGTTTTTATTTATTTATTTTAGTTTATTTTTTTATTTAGGTTTATTTTTTATTTTTATTTAGTTTAGTTTATTTATTTTTATTTTATTTATGTTAGTTTATGTGTTTTTATTTTAGTTTATTTTTTAGGTTTACATTTAGGTTTATGTTTATTTGTAGTTTAGTTTTATTTTTATTTAATTTTTAGGTGTAAGTTTTATTTTTTATTTTTAGGTTTATGTTTGTGTTTTTATTTTATTTTTGTAAGTTTAGGTTTTAGGTTTTTATTTTAGGTTTATTTTTAGTTTAGGTTTAGGTTTATTTTTAGTTTATTTTATTTTATTTAGTTTGGGGTTTAGGTTTAGGTTTTATTTATTTTAGTTTAGTTTAGGTTTATGTTTATTTTATTTTGTTTATTTTAGGTTAAGGGTTTTTTTTTAGTTTAAGGTTTTGGTTTTATTTTTTATTTAGTTTTAGGTTTATTTTTTAAATTTAGGTTTTTATTTAGTTTTTATTTTATTTAGGGTTTTCTGCCACCATCCTTCAAGATCTTTGGTGGTAGTGGGAACCCACAATAACACATTGCACACTTTAGAGTTGGATGTTGCAACACCAGTGCCAGCAACACACTCCTCTTCCGCCTTTTCGTTAGAAGTCTGTCAAGTGTTGCATTTGATTGGTATGCCGGACTGCCCAATGGTTCTATGAAGACTTTTGCTAAGTTGGAGCACCTCTTTATCAAGAGGTTTTCTAGAGCTCAGGAGAGGGTGATTGTGGGCGACCTCATTATAGAGAAACATAAACTCAACGAGTCCCTTGTTGATTTCATTCTCAGGTGGCGCAACCCAAGCATGAAATGAGAACTATAACTATCTGAAGAGCATGCCATTGAGATTCTTCTCATGAATATCCATGGCCCGATCGCCTTCATGCTTAAGGGCTTTGCCATCAAAACATTTGAGAAATTAATCAATAAGGTGGCTAGCCTATAAGAGGATGCTAAACAGTTACCCTTTCCCGACCAATCATCTAGGACCAAGCTGCAGATGGTGTTTGAGAAGATGTTAGGGATAGTTATGTCAGTGGACAGAGGGAAGCAGCTAGCCAGAGTTCAGTATGATAGACTACGAGCTTAGTAGCCTCTTTTGCCACCTCCTCTTCCACCACCTCAGCCATCATACCGGCCACCGCAGCCACCATAATGATCATTTCCACCACCTCAGTAGCCTACCCAACAGTGGTATTCATATCCATTGCCAGGTAGCTACTTTCCACCTACTCTTACCTATAGATTGGATAAGTCATATTCATTCAAGGGAGAGGTAGTTAGGAAAATCTATAAGAATCTCTTAAGGAAACCTGACTTTCAATTACTAGAGCCTAAGAGGCCGGAGGAAGTGGGCAAGAACGATGATCTAGCTATTTCCCCTACCACCGCATGTTAGTCTATGTCTTAGAGATTGTATCACTTTTTAGGACTATCTTGAGCACGACTACAAGTTGAGAGAAACCAATTCTGTTAGAGTAATCCTTGGGGATATACTTGCGATCCTCTTAAGACCAAAGAAGGTTAAGATATCTCCCTATCCCAAACATCTAAGAAGATCATTTCTAAGATCAAGAAGCTTTCCTTGCAAGTGCATGAAGTTGTTCAAACCTTCAACACCAAGGAAGGTTTGCTAGTTGCAAAGGATAAATCGGGAGGGTGACTGCCAACAGCAACAGTAGGTCACCATACTTGTTCGGGATGGTCTAGTAGCGTAGCCACCGTTTGAGTCCAATACTTCCTCTGTCGTTGCAGCTACCACCTCTTCTTCTAGCTCCTCTTCAACTAGCAAGAGCATTGTATCTTTGGATAAGGGATATTTACTTATACTCCACCCAAAAATTAATGTATACTACTTTTGATGCTCTTGATTTTAATCTTGATGCTCTTGAAAATAAATAAAAATAATAGCTCTCGATTCTTTCCTTTCTAATTTAGAACTAGACTATCCTTCTCTAAATTCAGTTTGAGTTTGAGAGTCAAGACTCTCGTGATCCCATAGGAGAAGTTGGTATGCTAAGAAGGTAGAACTTTCCACAAGCTCATCTTTCCAAGATGTCACTAAAGTCAATGTACGTAGTGGCAAAGTTTTACCTCCTGTAGCACCTCGGGATAAGGGTAAGCTAGTCATTGGTTCCGGTGGTAGAAAGCCCTCTATGGGATGCTCCACCCATGGATATACTTGTGGAGGACCAAGCTAGAGTTGATTACAATGTCCTAGCTCACCTTAGAAAGTTTCCAGCTACGTTAAGCATATATGATGCCCTTGTCTTACCCAAATAGATGAGAGAACCTCTAATCAAGCCCTTACTTGATCTAGAGATATGCTTAGCTTAGCTGATTGCTACTAATGAGGAGGCATGCCACTCAATAGACATCTTAAGAGTTACATTCAGCGATGAAGACTTACACCTAGGGATGATCGAGCACCACCACCTCTTTACATTACAGTGGATGTTGGCAGATATAGGCTATCCAGAGTGTTGGTTGACCTAGGTGTATCAGTCAACATTATGAGTCTAAGAACCCTTACCTACTTGAGGATTGACATCTCTAAACACCAAAAAGAAAAGATGATGTTGAGTGGATTTAATGAACAAGGCAAGAGGGCCTTGTGGTGTTTATTTTTAAATTTATGGAGGGGGGTACTTTTTGAGGTGATCGGGTACAACATTGAGGTATGATATATTATCTCGAAAGATAGATGCATCACCCTACAATGGGCCTAATCACATAATAAGGACTCCTAAGGCATGATGGCTCTTCAAATGTACTAGAGATTTTTCCCCTACTTTACATAGATGAATTAAGTAGGGTTTATAATAAAAAAAGGTTCTTAAGTTCCCTATGGAGACAAGCCTCCATAGTTAATTACATCTTAGGAAATAAAATTTTCTAACAATACTCTCGATTAAAGTAGATAATTATCATCTCTAAAGATTTCAAGGTTAGACTATCAAATGACTTGTTGTATTTGGAAAATCAATTGGGAAAGTTCAAGGAAAAGACTTATTTTTTTGAATCCAAATGAAATAAGTAGGAAATTCTCATGAAACTATGAGGCCTAGTAAGCATTCCAACCTATCCTATGGTTGGGATTTATAATTTTGAAGTTGAGGAAATTTATATGTTTTGAGTTGAAATTTAATTAGATTACCGTGGCTCATAATCCACCAACACAAGGTTGTGGGAATGCCCAAGGGGTGAGGATTTATGCTCATAGCTCGAAGGAAATTGCTACTTCATATCCTAAATCTATGGATCTTTAGTATGAGCTAAAGCATGATCTAAATTTAAGCATCATATGGACATAAGGGTTTACCTCCATAAGAGAGAATAAATTGTTTGACTTCTAGACTGGCCACCAATTGACTCCTACAATTTTAAAACCATGTAGTCCGGTCTTATTAATTACAAGATAGCTAGGGTAGTTATTTAATAATAAAGAGACTAAAGTCCTAAACGCACTCCCCAAGAGACTAGAGCATGAGTGACATGAGCATATGACTTAATCAATAGATACAAAATCTTTTCAAATTTTATTTCATTTTAGATAGATCATTTTGACAGATGCTTTAGGATTTCTTATTCCTAAATGCATGATGAAATAGGTTATGGGTTAAATAAGTTAGAAGAAGGTGTTCTCCACCACAATGGATGCCCTGACAGGTCAAGCATTCCTTTATCATCCAAGGATGGAGATCCTTCATGTTTAAGAGAGAAAGAATATGCATACATGATGTGAAACATACAACCATGCAGGTAAGGGGTTGCTAAATCTTTTAATTATTATATTTATGTCTTAGGCTTTATGATAAGGTTATGAGTTGTTTAAAATTTAGTTATATGTGATTAGTTGGGTAGAAAAGTTATTTTTATTCTAAGAGCCTAATCCTATCCAAGCCACACATTAAAGCATCAATCATTTATAAAACTATGAAAATCATGTTGTCTTATTACACAATGAAAACATAACATCAAACAATTATATAAACTATCATAAAAGAATAAAAGGTCGATGTGGTTGGGTACCGCCATACAACCCGAAGAGAGAAAAGATGGGTAACCGAACTCTACACTTATACAACCTAGAATATGAAAACAATAGACTATATGACCTATCCAAACCCAATTAAAGCATCAATCAATCATGTTGTCTTATAAGCTATATGACCTATCCAAGTCCAGTCCTTCCTTGGGTTTCCACGCTTAGTAGTCACCCTAGGTTAGATATCATCTATCCCGTAGACAATAGACTATCATGATGGTTAGTTCCACTTAGAAAGTTGTAAGCCTACATGCTTTCTTTCCAGATTAATTGTTGCACACTAATGACACCTTAGGTTGGTTAGTTCTCACTATGCTGATGGATACACCACTAATTCTGATTGATACACCTTAGGTTTGTGGTAAATGTAAGTCTGCTATGCTTTCTCTTTGAGTTGGCCACTGTACACTTAAAGGCTTTCTTTTCAAAGGCTCAGGATAATGCCCCTAGCAACATCTCCCCTGTGGTCACTATATTTGGATCATGTCCTTTGCGACCCTAATTAGACATTACTCAAATTACTATCGGATTGGACAGTTCCTCTTTCCTAGTAATCATCCCTGTGGTTGGAGAATCCATCCCGTGGATGTGCAGATTCTCCCTTGGTCCTGTAAATCTAAGATAGGTCAAGGCCTACATAGCCCCTTCTCAGTGTGGTCCCTCGCACACCAACAGGGTCCACATAAATATATAAACAAAATATATATTCACTTGTGGATTTTGAGGACACCCCTAGCAGTACCTTTTCCCAAGCGGTCATCCTATCTTTAGGGTAGTGTCAGCAAAACTCCTTATAGGAATTGGCTGACTACTCTTGAGTTGATATAAGTCCCTAGCAACATTCACTCAGTAGTCACCCTAAGTCGGGTTTGATTTGTTGTGCTACCAATAGGTAACCCTAGCAAGTGTTCCTTGCTTTAGAAGATGTAAGTCTGCTACGTCTTCTTCTTAGCATAGTCATTGCACACTGAAAGGAAACCCTTTAGGTTTGCTAACTCTACCCCATGGCCAGTAGACTATCCCATTGGATTTGTAAATCTAAGATATGAAAAATCTAATATAGCTCCTTCTCAATGGCTCCACCGCACATCAACATGGTCCATAAATTAAATCTATCAAATTTGACCAAGCTCACATCCCCAGCAGATATGCCCTCAATTCAAAATCAAATTAAACAAAACAAATCATATCAAATCACATGAAATAAAGATAAAATTATTTTTTACTACTTTTGAGTTGACATAAGTCCCCAGTGACATTCACTCAAGTCGCCCTAGGTCAGGTTCGATTAATTGTGCATCTAACAAGTCACCCCAGTGGTTGTTCCTCACTTTGGAAAATGTAAGTTTGCTAGACTTTCTTCCTAGCATAGTCATTGCACACTGAAAGGCTACCCCTTAGGTTGTCTTGCTCTACCCCGTGGCTGGTAGACTATCCATTTAGATTTGTAAACCTGAGGTAGGTCAAGGCTAATATAGCCCTTTCTCGATGGGTCTATCACACACCGATAGGGTCCATACATTAACTTAGATTAAATTAAACCCAATCTGATTTTCCCCAGTGGAGTTAAATCACACTCTTCTCCCCAATGGAGCCACAAATCATATATAAACAAGTCAAGCAAACAAATCAAATTCCAAACTAACATCCCTAGTGGAACCAAATTAAACCAACTCCCCTAGTAGAGTCTAAATCAAAGAATCCAACCAAATTCTTATCCCCAGTGGATACATCACCAAACAAATCTATGAAATCAAACTCAAATCCTAATCCCTAGCATATACCCTGAAACTGCTTCCTTTGTGGAAGGTTAATATACCCGATCCCCAGTGGACTCGAGCCCATATCTCTAGCAGATATGCCTCCACATCAATAAAAAAAAACAAATTAAAGTTGATTCGATCTTAGTTTCTAGTGTATTATAGTTTTTATCCCTAGCAGATCTTCTTTCCTCAAATCATATAATCAAATCAAATTCAAACCTTATCCCCAACAGATTTTCTTCTTCTATGCCCTCAACATAAACCCTCACATGTCATGTATAATGCATTAGTGATCCCCTAGCAGAGCTCTCTCCATGTCCTTGACATGGAATTCTCATCAAATCTTATTTCTTCTTCTATGTACACCGTTAATACTTCAACCAAAATCCTAACAATGTATTTCTTCAAATTACATCATCTTAACATTGTAATCGACATTTTATGATTTGTGATGGTGCAAGCACAAACTAACTATACAATATCATGCTAAACATATTATAGTGTGAATAAACACACTGTATTATATTATAATATATGATGTTATATTATAATTTGTTATAATATAATATATTATCTAACATTACACCTCATTAAAATCACTTAAAAGGAAAGAATAACAAAATTTTCTTAATATATTAATAATGTTCAGTTTGGATGTAAAATTGTTATTTTTCTATTAGAAATGGTACAAAATAGCATAATTTTGGTGTTCCTTCTTGGTGTGTACCATGAATTTGGCCAAATTCTTCCATGTCAACCTTCAAATTAACATTTTTATGAGTTTTTACCCAATGTATTATAACAAAAGTAAAACATACTAAAACATACAATAATATTTAGTAACACACCACCACATTCATATATATGTGAAGTTATATTGTTATGTACATTATATTTTAGTATGCTTTCATATAATATATTATCTTACATTACACCTTAAAATGAATCACTTTATGCAAAAAAAATTATAAAATTTGGTTGAAAAGAACATTTATTTTGGATGCAAAATTCCATTCTTTTGATTAAATGACACACCATAGCACACCCCCATTGATGTTCCTTAAATCTTACCTTAAATTTGGCCAAATCCCATCATCTTAGCCTATAAATTAGTATTTTTATGAATTATACTAGTACAAACTCTACTACATCATACTATAAGATACTAAAATATGCTAAACAATAAGTAGTAATACAAAAGTATGCTATAATGCATGATTCTACACTATGTTATGGCATCCTACATCATAATACAAAAACATATTATATTATATTATATTGCATATCACATCACAAGAGATTGCTTAAAATAAAAAATCATAAAATTAGTCTAAACAATAAAAAACTATATATTTTAGTCGTGTCACTTACAAAATTTAAATTAAAATAATATATTATGATGCCAAGCTCTACCTATTATGAATTTGGCAAAATTCCACCATTTTAAAGTATAAATAAACATTTTTATAAATAATGCTAGTGTAGGCTCTACTACATGATTGTAAAATACTGAAAGAATTTAAAATGCATAGAACAATATATTATGATATATGATGCTATACTATGCTACAGCATATAATATTTATTTTGAACATAAAATTTTACTTTTTAAATAATAAGTGGCGTAGCACACCTTTGGTACTACAACCTAATTCCCACTTCAAATTTGACAAGTTTCATCATCTGATTTATTAATTAAATATTATTATGATTTATATTAATATAGACTATAGTGAACAATACCATAATATACTAAAACATTTCTAAACATCTTATAACATCGAAAAACACATCAATATATGCTCAAATATATGATGTTACATTATATTATAATATATGGTAATATAATATGATTTAGGGTTAGGGTTTAGGGTATTCAAATCACTAACAGTCAAGGGAAAGTCTCTTGAAGACATTTTCTTTAGCTACCTTAACAATGTTAGGATTAGGTCATTCTTTAGATCTACTCCTAATGAAAACTTTATTCAAGGTTTTTGGTTTAGGGTTTAGGGTTAGTTTAAGGTTTAGGGTTTATGGTTAGTTTAAGGTTTAGGATTTAGGGTTTAGTGTTTAGGATTTTGGGTTTAGGGTTTATGGTTTTAGGGTTTAAGGTTTAGGTTTATTGTTTAGGGTTTTAGGCTTTAGGGTTTAGGGTTAGGGTTTATGATTTAGGGATTTGGGTTTAGGGATTATGGTTTAGGGTTTTGGGTTAAGTGATGAGGGTTTAGGGTTTTTAGGGTTTAGGGTTTAGGGTTTAGGGTTTAAGTTTTTGGTTTAGGGTTTATGTTTTAGTATAGGATTTAGAGTTTAGGGTTTAAGGTTTAAGATTTAAGGTTTTTTACATAGAGAACAAATTCAGATTCAACATTTATTGTTATCAATTTCATCAACCAAGTAGCATTCTAACTTTTCTAAGACACAAGTGATGACAAAGATAAAAAATGAACACCCATAGAGCAAATCAAAAACCCTAGATAAGTTGAACCGTCCTACTGTAAAGATAGTTCCATAAGTAGCAAATTGGGTCGATCATTCTTTAGTTTCTCTAGTTCCCATTAGAACAACCCAGCCTCTTGAGTAGTGAGATCCGCCATCATATCATCGATCTCTCCCTACGCCACCAATAAGATTGTAACCTCTGTCACTGATCCCGCCTCCATAACCACCACTGCTCTGACCACCACCTCCATATCCACCAACACCTCGGATCCCCACCACTTCCGATAAGCCCTCTCGCCTTTGCCTCCACCGCATGATTTTGACTGAGGGTTGGTGATGTTCCTGCCATCAAGGTTCTTCCCATTCTGAGGGTTTAGGGTTAGTTTAGGGTTGAGGGTTGAGGGTTTGTTTAGGGTTAGGGTTTAGGGTTTGAGGTTTATGGTTTAGGGTTGTAGATTTTAGGGTTTAGGGTTTAGGGTTTAGGGTTTTAGATTTAAGGTTTAGGGTTTTAGGATTTAGGGTTTATGGTTTAGGGTTTACGATAGAACCTTAAACCCTAAACTCTAAACCCTAAACCCTAACCCTAACCCAAAACACTAAACCCTAAATCATAAACCCTAAAACCTAAAATGCTAATCCTGAAACCCTAAACTAACCTTTAACCCTAAAAATCCTAAACACTGAAGCCTAAACCCTAAATCTTAAATGCTAAACCCTAAACTAACTTTAAACCCTAAGTTAACCCTAAAACCTAAACTTTAAACCCTAAACCCTAAACCCTAAAAACTCTAAACCATACAGCCTAAACACTAAACCCGAAACACTAAACCCTAAACCCAAACTCGAAATCCTAAACACTAAACCATAAATTTTAAACCCTAAACCCTAAACCCTAAATCCTAAATCCCAAAAACCTAGAAACCTAAACCTAAACTAAATAAAACCTAAAAATAAAACAAATAAAAGAAAACCTAAACCTAAACCTAAAAATAAAATAGAGTAGATTATAGAAAGAAACTAAAATAAAATAAATAAAAACCTAAACTAAAATAAAAAAAATAAAATAAACCTAAGAATAAAAAACATAAATAAAATAAAAATTAAACTTAAAATAAAAATAAAATAAACCTAAAATAAAATAGAATAAAAACTAAATAAAAACCTAAACAAAAAAAACCTAAAAATAAATAAAAACTTAAACCTAAACCCTTAACTAAAAAAATTAGAACTAAAATAAAAATAAAATAAATAAATAAAAAAATTAACTTAAACAAAAATAAACTAAACTAAAATAAATAAAACCTAAACCTAAACCTAAAACAAACTAAACCTAAACCCTAAACTAAATATAATAAAATAAACAAAAAATTAACCTAAACCTAAACTAAAAAAAAAAACCTGAAAATAAACCTAAAATAAAAACTTAAAACCTAAACTAAATTAAACCTAAAAATAAAATAAGTAGAAAAACTTAAACCTAAATAAATTTAAAATTAATGAAAACATGAACTACAAGCTAAACATAAACCTAAACTAAAAGAAAATAAATAAAAACATAAACTAAACTAAAATATAAAAAACCTAAATAAAATAAAAAAAACCTAAAATTAAAATAAAATAAAGGTAAAATAAAATAAAATAATAACTAAATATACCTAAACCTAAAAAATAATACCTAAACCCTAAACTAAAAAAATAAAACATAAACCTAAAATAGAAATAAAATAAACCTAAATCAAAACTAAAATAAACTAAACTAAAATAAATAATACCTAAACCTAAACCTAAAATAAACTAAACCTAAACAGTATAAATAAAATAAACCAAAAATAAACCTAAACCTAAAATTAAACCTAAAATAAAAACCTAAAACCTAAACCTGAAAAAATAAAAGAAACCTATAATTAAACATAAAAATAAAAATATGACCTAAACCTAAAAAATAAAATAGAAATAAAACTAAAGTAAAAAATAAACATAAACCTAAACCTACTAAAATAAAAGCCTAAGCTAAAATAAGTAAACCTAAATTAAATAAACTAAACTAAATAAAAATAAAAATAAGCCAAATTTCAAATAAAAAATAAAATAAACTAAATAAACCTGGACCTACTAGTTTACTTAATTAAGAAAAACCCTAACCCTAAACCCTAAACCCTAAACCCTAAATCCTAAACCTACAACCCTAAACCCTAAACATTAAACCCTAAACCCTAAACCCTAAATAAAAAAATAAATAAAAAATAAAAAAACCTTAACCCTAAACTTTAAACCCTAAAATAAAACCTAAACCTTTAACTACAACCCTAAAACCTAAAACTCTAAACCCTAAACCCTAAACCCTAAACCCTCAACCCTAAAACCTACAACCCTAAACCCTAAACTCTAAACACCAAACCATAAACTCTAAACCCTAAACCCTAAAACCTAAAACCCTAAAAAACTAAACCTAAACTAAATAAAACATAAAAATAAAATAAATAAAAAGACCTAAACCTAAATAAATTAAAATAAATAAATAAAATAAAATAAAATAAAATAAAATAAAAATTGCAATTAAAACCTAAACCTAAACCTAATCATATGCCTAGACATAAACTTAAAAATAAAATAAAATAAAAACTACAACTAAACTAAAATAAAATAAATAAAAACCTGAACTAAACTAAAAAATAAAAAAACCTAAAAAACCTAAATTGAATAAAAACTAAATTTAAGAAAAAAATAAATTAAACCTAAAATAAAATAAAATAAAATAAAAACTATTTAAAAAAGTAACTTAAAAATAAATAAAAAAATAAAACATAACCCATAAACTCAAAAAAAAAACCTAAACCTAAAATAAATAAAACCTAAACCTAAACCTAAATTAAAATATACCTAAACCCTAAACTAAATAAAAAATAAACTAAAAATAAACTTAAACCTAAACTAAAAAATAAAACCAAAAAATAAACCTAAAATAAAAACCTAAATCCAAAAGCTAAAAAAATGAAATAAAAACCTAAACTTAAAGTTAAAAATAAAAAATAAAACCTAAACATAAAAAATAAACTAAACTAAAAAATAAATATAAACCTAAACCTAAACGTAAAAAATAAACTGAAATAAAAATCGTAAACTAAAATAAATAAACCTAAAATAAATAAACTAAATAAAATAAAAATAAAAAATTAACTTGAATAAAAATAAATAATAAAATAAACTAAAATAAATAAAAAATAAACTAAAAAAACCTAAACCTATCAGTTTTCTTAATTTTTTAAATAAAACCTAAACCCTAAGCCCCAAACCCTAAACCCTATATCATAAAGCTCTAAACCCTAAATCCTAAACCCTAAAACTAACCCTAAAACCAAAACCCTAAACCATAAACCGTAAATAAAAATAATAAAAAAAAATTAAAAAAACCCTAACCCTAAACCCTAAACCCTAAACCTTAAACAATAAAACCCTAAACCTTAAACCCTGAACCCTAAACCCTAAACCTTAAACCCGAAAACCTATAACCCTAAACAGTAAGTTGCTAAAAACCTAAACCTAAACTAAATAAAACCAAAAAATAAAATAAATAAAAAACTAAACGAAATTCAAATAAAAATATAATGAAATAAAAATAAAAACCTAAACCCAAACCTAAACTTAAACCTCAAAAGAAAATAAAATTAAATTAAACTAAACTAAAATAAAATAAATAAAAACCTAAACTCAACTAAAAAAAACCTAAATATAATAAAAACTAAACCTAAAATAAAAAATAAAATAAACCTAAAATATAATAAAATAAAAAATAAATAAAAACCTAAACCTAAAAAACCTAAAAATAAATAAAAACTAAAACCTAAACCCCTAAACCAAAAAAAAAATACCTTAACCAAAAAAAATAAAATAAACCCAAACCCAAACCTAAATTGAAATAAATAAAACCTAAACCTAACCTAAAATAAATTAAACCTAAACCTAAAGCTAAACTAGATAAAATAAAATAAACTAAAAATCAACCTAAGCCTAAACTAAAAAAAATAAAACCTAAAATAAAAACCTAAAACTTAAACCTAAAGAAATAAAATAAAAACCTAAACCTAAACATAAAAAATAAAATAAAACCTAAAATTAAATAATATAATAAAAATAAAACTAAACTAAAAAATAAACCTAAACCTAAACATAAAAATAAACCAAAATAAAAAACCTAAACTAAACCAAATAAAAACAAAAAATAAACCTAAATAAAAATAAAAAGTAAAATAAACTAAAATGAAAAAAAATAAACTAAATAAACTAAATAAACTTAAACCTACTAGTTTACTTAATTTTTTAAAAAAACCTTAAACCCTTAATCTTAAACCCTACAACCCAAAACCCTAAACCCTAAACACTAAACCTACAACCCTAAACCCTAAATCCTAAAAAACCTAAACCTTGAACCCTAAAAGTGTAAACCCAAATTCCCAAAACCCAAAACCCTAAACCCTAAATCCTAACCCTAAACACTAAACCCTAAAACCCAAACCATAAACCTATACCGAAAGTAACTAAATAAATTTAGAAGTAAATGTAAACCTCAAAACTTAATAAACCTATATCAAAACCTAAAAACTAAGAATGGGCAGAACCTTCACGACAGGAACATCACCGTCAACTAGGCTCATTCTAGATCTGGAGGTGGTGGCAGTGATGTATGCTACTGTTATCACAGTGGTGGTGGGGGATCTGGAGGTTTTAGTGGATATGGAGTTGGTGGTCAGAGCAGTGGTGGTTATGGAAGCGAGAGGAGTGATGAAGGTTACAGCCATGGTGGTGGCAAGGGAGAGATTGGGGATATGATGATGGATTCTACTACTCGAGAGGTCGGGGATGTTCTGTTGGGAACTGGAGAAAGTAAAGAACGGCTGATTGGATCTGCTGCTTATGGAACTATGTCTTTATAGTAGATACGATTCGAGTTATCTAAGGTTTTTGATTTTTGCAATGAGTGCTCATTTTTTATCTATGTCATCGCTTGTGTCTTAGAAAACTTGCTGTGTTACTTGGTTGATTAAATCGAAAAGAAGAAATGTCAAATCTGAGTTTATTTTCTATCAAAAAAAAACCTAAAACCTAAAACTACAAACTAAAACTAGAACCCTAAACCTAGAATGTAAACACTAAACCTAAATCCACTAAACCCTAAGCCCTAAATTGTAAACCCTAAAACCCTAAAGCATAAACCTAAACCCTAAAACCTAAACCCTAAACCCTAAATCCTAAACCCTAAAACCAAAATAAAAAATAAGAAAAAAACCTTAATCCCAACCTAAACCCCAAACCTTAAACCTTGTACTAATTCTAAACCCTAAACCCTAAACACTAAAAAGCTGAAAACCTAAACCTAAACTAAATAAAACTAAAAATAAATAAATAAAAAAAACCTAAACCTAAATAAAATAAAATAAATAAAATAAAATAAAAACCTAAACCTAAACCTAAGCCTAAACATAAAAGTAAAATAAAATAAAATAAAAAACCAAAACTAAAATAAAATAAAATAAATAAAAGCCTAAACTAAACTAAAAAAATAATCCTAAAAATAAGAAAGCTAAATAAAATAAAACCTAACATAAAATAAAAATAAAATAATAAAATAAAATAAAATAAAATTAAAAAAAAAAAAAACCTAAACTAAAAAATAAACCTAGTAATAAAACCTAAAATAAATAAAAATTAAAATCTAATCCCTAAACTAAAAAAAAACTAAACCTAAAATAAACAAAATAAAATAAACCTAAACCTAAACTAAAATAAACCAAACTAAAATAAATAAAACATAAATAAATAAGAATAAAAAAAACATAAATAAAATAATAACTATATGAAAAATAAAAATAAAATAAACTAAAAATAAATCTAAAATAAAATAAAATAAAAGCTAAATAAAATCCTAAACCTAAAAAAAACCTAAGAATAAATAAAAATGTAAAACATAAAGATTGGACCAAAAAAAACCTAAATCTAAAATAAAAATAAAATAAACCTAAACCTAAACTAAAATAAACTAAACAAAATAAAATAACCTAAACCTAAACTAAATAAAATAAAATAAAATAAAAATATACCTAAATCTAAACTAAAAAATAAAAGCTAAAAATTAAACTAAAATAAAAACCTTAAACCTAAACCTTAACCTAAAAAGAAAAAATCAAACCTAAATTTAAAAAATAAAATGAAAATAAAACATAACTAAAAAATAAACCTAAACCTAAACCTAAACATAAAAAATAAACTAAAATAAAAAAACCTAAACTAAAATAAATAAACTAAACTAAATAAAAATTAAAAATAATCATAAATAAAAACAAAAAATAAACTAAACTAAAAAAAACAAAAAAAAACTAAGTAAACCTAAAACTGCCGGTTTACTTAATTTTAAAAAAACCTAAACCCTAAACCCTAAACCCTTAAAACCCTAAACCCTAAGGCCTAAACACTAACCCTAAACCCTAAACCCTAAACTCCAATCCCCAACCCTAGACCCTAAACCTAAACCTTACTCACAAACTAACCCTAAACCTAAAAACTTAAACCTAAATTAAATAAAACCTAACAATAAAATATTTAAGAAAACCTAAACCTAAACAAAATTAAAAATAAAATAAAATAAATACCTAAGCTAAAATCTAAACCTAAACTTAAAAATAAGAAAAATAAAGTAATAAAAATAAAACTAAACTAAAAAATAAACATAAACCTAAACTTAAACCTTAAAAGTAAACTAAAATAAAAACCTAAACTAAAATAATTAAACTAAACTAAATAAAGATAAAATAAAAATAAAATAAACCTAAACTAACCGGGTTTACTTTTTTTAAAAAAACCTAAATCTCTACCACCACCCTAAACCTAAACCCTAAACCTACAACCCTGGACATTCAACCCTAAACCCCACCTTAAAGCATAAACCCTAAAACCCTAAACCTAAACCCTATACCCACAAACCCTAAGCTAAAACCAACCTTAAATCCCAAACCTTAAACTTAACCTAAAGTAACTAAATAAATTTAAAAATAAACTTAAACCCTAAAACCTAATAAACCTAAACCCAAACCCTAAGAATGGGCATAACCTTGATGGTAGGAACATCACCATCAACCAAGTTAGTCTGGAACTAGCGGTGGAGGCGGAGGCGGCGGTTATTATAGTCGTGGTGGCAGATATGGAGGTGCTGGTGGATATGGAGGTGGAGGTTGAAATAGTGGTGCTTATGGAGGTGGGAGGAGCGACGGAAATTACAGCCGTGGTGGTGGGAGAGGGAGGGATCGGGGATATGATGGTGGATCCCGCTACTCGATAAGCTAGGGTGGTTCTGATTGGAATTGGAGAAACTGAAGAATGGTTGATCCAATCTACTTCCAATAGAACTGTGTCTTTATAGTATAGATGGTTTTAATTATCTAGCATTTTGATTTGCTCTATGTGTGCTCATTTTTATCCTATATCATTACCTGTGTCTTAGAAAACTTGGTGTGTTACTTGGTTGATGAAATGTTGAATCTGAATTTGTTCTTTATTAAAAAAAGTAAAAACCAAAAATCGTAAACCTAAAACCTAAACCCCAAACCCTGAAAACCCTAAACCCTAAACCATAAAACCCTAAACAATAAACACTAACCCTAAACCCTAAACCCTAAACCCTAAACCCTAACCCTTAACCCTAAACCCGAAACCCTAAAAAAGCTAAAAACCCAAACCTAAACTAAATAAAACCTAAGAATATAATTAATTAAAAAACCAAAACCAAAATAAAATAAAACCATAAATTAAAACCTAAACCTAAATCTAAACCTAAACCTAAACCTAAAAAGAAAATAAAATAAAATAAAACTAAACTAAAATATAATATATAAAAACTAAACTCAAAAAATAAAATAAAAAACCTAAATAAAATTTAAAACTATAACTAAAATAAAAATAAAATAAACCTAAAATAAAATAAAATAAAAACGTAAATAGAAATAAAAATAAAAATAAACCTAAATAAAAAATAAAATAAAATAAACTAAAATAAATAGAAAATAAACTGAATAAACCTAAACATACGAGTTTACAAAATTTTAAAAAATCATAACCTTAAACCATAAACCCCAAACTCTAAACCTACAACCCTAAACCCTAAACCATAAACCATAAACCATAAACCATAAACCAACCCTACCTTGGCCTTAAATCCTAAATCAACCACAAACCCTAAACCCTAAACCCTAAAATATAAAAAAAAAGCTACATAAATTCTAAAATAAAATAACTAAAAAAACCTAAACCTAAACCTAAATAAAATAAAAAATAAAATAAAATAAAAACCTAAACTTAAACCTAAAAATAATATAATATAAAAAATAAGAATTAAACTAAAATAAAATAAATAAAAATGTAAGCAAAACTAAAAAATAAGAAAATCCAAAAAATAAAAAACCTAAATAGAATAAAACTAAAAGGAACATAAAAATTAAACCTAAAATAAAATAAAATAAAACTAAATAAAACCTAAACCTAAAAGATAAATTTAAAAATAAAACCTAAAAATAAATAAAAAATAAAATACAAACCATAAACTAAAAAAATCCTAAACCTAAAATAAACAAAATAAAATAGACCTAAACGAAATATAAAATAAACTAAACTAAAATAAATAAAACCTAAACCTAAACCCTAAATTAAATAAAATAAAATAAACTAAAAATAATCTTAAACCTAAACAAAAAAATAAAACCTAAAAATAAACCTAAAATGAAAACCTAAATGCTAAACCTAGAATAATAATATAAAAATCTTAACCTAAACCTAAAAATAAAAAATAAAACCTAAACCGAAAAAATAAAATAATATTAAAAGTAAACTAAAAAATAAACATAAACCTAAACTTAAACCTAAAAAAATAGATTGAAATAAAAAACCTTAACTAAATAAAATAAATCTAAAATAAACAAATAAACTAAATAAAAAAAAATAAACCTCAATAAAAATACAAAATAAAATAAACTAATATAAATAAAAAATAAACTAAATAAACCTAAACCTGCTAATTTTCTTAATTAAAAAACCCTAAACCTAACCTAAAGTAACTAAATAAATTAAAAAATGATCCTAAAGCCTAAAACCTAATAAACCTAAACCTAAACATAAACCCTAAGAATAGGTAGAACATTGACGTCCGGAACATCACTGTTAACTAGGATCGACCAGTTGGTGGAGGTGAAGGTGGGGCGGCATTCCGTGGTCGGGGATCTAGAGGTGTTGGTGGATATGGAGGTGGTGGTCTGGGTATTGGTGGTCATGGAGGCAAGAGGAGTGACGAAGGTTACAGCCATGGTCATGGCGGAGGGAAGAGATCGGGGATATGATGGTGGATCCTGCTACTCGAGAGGCTGGGATGGTTTTGATGGGAACTGGAGAAATTGAAGAATGACCGATCTGCTTCTTATGGAACCGTGTCTTTTCAGTAGAGACAATTCTAGTTATCTAGGGTTTTTGATTTGCTCTATGTGTGCTCATTTTTTATCTATGTCGACACTTGTGTCCTAAAAAACTTGGTGTGTTACTTGGTTGATGAAATCAAAAAGAAGAAATGTTGAATCTAAATTTGTTCCCTATTAAAAATAATAAAACAAAAACCCTAAACCCTAAACCTAAAGCCAAAACACGAACCCTAAACCTAAAACCTTTCTTAAAACCTAAACCCTAAACCATAAATCCTAAACATTAAACCTTCCTAAACCCCTAAACCCTAACTCACAAACCCATCCTAAACCTATCCCTACCACCACCCTCCACAACCTAAACTCCCTAAACTCCTTAAACCCTAACAACCAACCTTAAACCCCAAACCTTAAACTTACAAACCCTAAACATTGGGCTAAACCTAAACTGATCATAAACCCAAAATGACAACCCTGGCCCTAACCTAAACCTGGGGCCTAAACCTACATGGGCACTGAGCCACTACCCAGGCCTAACCCTACCATAATCCTAAACCATGGGCCACCCCTAAACCCTAAAACCAAGACCTAAATTTAACTAAATAACCTAAAATAAAAGAAATAAACAAAAGAAATAAAATAGATAAAAGATAAAATGGTGAGTAAACTTAAACTAGGCTATAAGATAATAAACTAAGAATAAACCTATAAATAATAACTAAAATGTGAGGTAAAATGAATACCCACTAAAGCCTGGGCCTAAACCCTTAATCCTGACCCTAAAACCAAGGCACGAACCACTACCTGGGCCCTGAGCCAACTCTAGTGTTGATCCTGCACCCTGGGCCCTAAAACTACCCATTCTAAACTCCTAATACTGACCCTGGGCCCAGGCCACCCCACCAGGCCCAGACCCTGAGCCACCATGAGTGAAAGGCCAAACCTTACTTAGCCAAACCTTGAGCCTTCCCTAAACCTTGACCACTATGAACTAAATCCTACCAGACCACTAAACATCACACCCCTGACTCCAATCTTAAATAATCCACCCTCCCTAAAACCTAAAAACATAAATTTAAACTAAATAAAACCTCATAATAAAAGAAATAAAAAAACCTAAACCAAAACCTAAAAATAAAATAAAATAAACTAAAAAAAATATTAAAATAAAGTAAATAAAAACCTAAACTAAACTATAAAAATAAAATAAACCTAAGAATAAAAGACCTAGATAAAATAAAAATTAAATGTAAAGTAAAAATGAAATAAACGTAAAATAAACCTAAAATAAAATAAAATAAAAACTAAATAAAAACATAAACCTAAAAAATAAACTTAAAAATAAACCATAAAAATAAATAAAAAATAAAACATAAATCCTAGACAAAAAAACTAAACCTAAAATAAAATATAATAAACAAAATAAAATAAAGTTAAACCTAAACTAAAATAAACTACACTAAAATTAATAAAACTTAAACATAAACCTAAAATAAACTAAACATAAACCCTAAATTAAAAATAAACCTAAAAGTAAAATAAATAAAACTTAAAAATAAAATAAATAAAAAAAATACCTAAACCTAAATAAAATAAAAAAAGAATGTAAAATAAAAAGATAAACTCCAACCTAAACCTAAACCCAAAAAAGAAAATAAAATAAAAAATATAAACTAAACTAAAATAAAATAAATAAAACCTAAACTAAAATAAAAAAATAAAACCTAAATAAAATAAAACTAAACCAAAAATAAAATGAAAAAATAAACATAAAATAAAATAAAACTAAATAAAAAAAAACATATAAAATAAAACCTAAAATAAATAAAAAAAATAAACCTAAACATAAAAAATCAAATAAAAATAAAACTAAAGTAAGAAATAAACATAAACCTAAACCTCAAAACTAAACAAAAGAAAAAAACTAAACTAAAATAAATAAACCTGAATTAAATAAACAAAATAAAAAAGAAAATAAATCAAAATCAAAATAAATAAAATAAAATAAACTAAAATAAATAAAAATAAAATAAAATAAACCTAAACCTATGAGTTTACTTAATTTTGAAAAATAAGAAATAAAAAAAATAAAAAAAAACTCTTCCACTAAACCCTAAACCTTAAAACCAAAAACACTTAAACCTTAAACCCTAAAGTAAAACTAACACTAAACCTAGCCCTAATGCTATAACCCAAAGCCTACAACACTAAATCTTGAACCCTAAACCCTAAACTAACCCTAAATCCAAAACCTTAAACCCTAAATAAAAAGATAAAAATAAATAAAAATAAACCTTAACCCTAAACCCTAAACACTAAAATAAATCCTAAACCCTAAATTCTTAACCTATAACCCTAAACCCTAAAACACTAAAACTCCCTACCACTAAACCATAAAAACAAACCTAAACCTTAAACCCTAAAACCCTAAACCTTAAAACTTAAACTAAAAAAATAAAATATAGCTAAATAAAATATTAAAATTAAATTAAACAAAACCTGGCGTCACTACCTAAACCTAAACCTAACCTAAACCTAAACCTAAAAGTAAAATAAAATAAAAAATAAAAATTAAAGTAAAACTAATTAAATAAAAAATTTTAACTAAACTAAAAAAATAAAATAAACCTAAAAATAATAAACCTAAATAAAATATAAACTAAATATAAGTTAAAAATAAAATAGACCTAAAATAGAAACTAAATAAAACATAAACCTAAAAATAAAACCAAAAAATAAATAAAAATAAAACCTAAATAATAAACTAAAATAGGAAAAAACTAAACATAAAATAAATAAAATAAAATAAACCTAAACCTAAACTAAAATAAACTAAACTAAAATAAATAAAACATAAACATAAACTAAATAAAAACCTAAACCCAAATCTAAATAAAATAAAATAAACTAAATAAAATAAACCAAAACTAAACTAAAAAAATAAACCTAAAATAAACCTAAAATAAAAAACCTAAAACCTAAACCTAAAAAAAAAATAAAACACTATACAAAATAAAAAATAAAACGATTAAAAATAACTAAACTAAAAAATAAATAGAAACTTAAACATAAACCTAAAAAATAAACTGAAATAAAAAATGTGTACTAAAATAAATAAACTTAAAATAAATAAATTAAACTAAATAAAAATAAAAACTTCACCTAAATAAAAATAAAAAATAAAATAAATGAAAATAAATAAATAAAACTAAATAAACCTAAACCAATAGGTTTTCTTAATTAATAAAAGACCCTAAACCTTAAACCCTAATCCCTAAACCCTAAATCCCCTAAACCCTAAATCCTAAACCCTAAAATTAACCCTAAAGCCTAAACCCTAAACCACACACTAAAACTAACAAATCCACAAATAAGTAAAAAATTTTAAAAGATCCAAACTTTAAACCCTAAATCATAAACCCTAAACTCTAAACCCTAAATCCTACCAACTCTACCCTACTTAACCCTACCCTTTGCCTCCTAAACCACAAACTAAAGCATAAACCACAAAACCTAAATAATAAACCCTAAATCATAAACACTAAACCCTAAACCCTAAACCCTAAACCTTAACCTAAACCCTAAACCCTAAACCCTAAACCCTAAACCTTAAACCTAAACCTAAAGTTACTAAATAAATTTAAAAATAAACTTAAACCCTAAAACTTAATAAACTTAAACCTAAACCTAAATCCTAAAAATGGTATCTCCTTCTGATGGAGGTCGAGATTGTGTCTAATTGGTATTGTTGAGCATTGGTTGCCCTCTGGTTTTGGTGGCTATCTCTTCTTGTTGGTCTCTTACTATGTTGGTTTTACAATGGCCTAGTGATTGGCAGGCTTCGGAGCTTGCTAGTTTGCCTTTTTCCCTAGCCACTTTTATTTCTTGTGAGGGTTTATTGGCTGGTGGTTGCTTGATGCCTATGGTTTTTTCCAACCTTTTGCTATTTGGTTTTGGCTATCTAGCGTCGTGATTATTGGTTGAGCCTAGCCTTGGGCTTTGTTCATTCCTGGGTTGAGTTACTCTCTCGGGAGCTATTACCTGCCATCTAGTTTTTGTTCCCCTTTTCTAGTGGTCTTTTTGAAATTTTTTTATGGTGTTTTCCTGTTGGCTGGATGGCCCATTGGCTTGTCATTTCTTTCTATTGTGGGATGAACCTATATGTGGCTTTGGTTGTTCTTAGCTCTGTTGTTATTTCTAATGATTCCTGCTGATATGTTTGGATGGGTGTCCTTGATGGCTGGCTGCAGTTGTGATGTTGGTTGGTGGATCTACAGAATTTTTGGTTTTTTACCTTTTGTCTTTGTTTGTTTTGGGTGGCTTTGATGGTGGTTATTTCTTGGCTGCTGTCTTGTTGGTTGATTTCTTTGCTCTGGTTTGGCTGGTTGTCTTGCTAGTTTACCTATTTAATCTTGATGATAAATACTAGAACTTGGCTAGCACTTGGTTGTTGGCTATTTGGTTTAATTGAGGTAAGTTGACTATGTTGGCTGGGATGTTTCCCCTATTATCTTTTTTATAGTAGCACCATATGTGATTGTAACCCTTCTTTTGAAGTTTGGATGCTCACATATCCTCTGTTGCTTATGAGATGTGGTGAGAGCCATATCTATGATTTTTAACATTTTGTTTCATTTGTGTACTTAGCTTGTCCTTATTTCTAGATGATTTTCTCTATCTCAAGTTCTTTGCAGGTTTGTGGATGGTTTTGGGGCTGTAGGTGGTTTGTGCATCTCTCAGAAAATTTCAGGATATAGATGTCTTTAGCTACCCATTTTTGGAATTTTGTGCTATTTCTTTCTTAGTTTTTGTCTTTTCTTTCTTTTGCTTTGGTTTTCTTGTAATAGGTTGGGGATTTATCTCTTTAGGCTAATTGTAGCTCTTTGAGTAGTAGTTTGAAGATTTATTTCTTGTAAGGACCTTGTATCCCTTTCTTTTTGTCAATAAAATTTTCCCACTTTTCATTTAAAAAAAACCCCTAAGAATTGGCAGAACCTTGATGGAAGGAACGTCACCGTCAACCAGGCTTAGTCTAGATCTTGCGGTGGAGGCAAAGGGAGAGGCAACAATTATCATTATGGCGGTGGGGGATCTAGAGGTACCGGTGGATATGGAGGTGTTGGTGGGAGCGATGGTTGGTCTGAGGGGGAGCGAAGGTTACAGGTGGTGGCGAGAGGGAGAGATCAGGGATATGATGGTGGATCCCGCGACTCAAGAGGCCGGGGTGGTTTTGATGGGAACTAGAAAAACTAAAAAATGACTGATCCGATCTGCTGCTTATGGAATTGTGTCTTTACAGTAGAGACGGTTCTAGTTATCTAGGCTTTTTGATTTGCTCTATGCGTGCTCATTTTTTATCAATGTCATTGCTTTTGTCTTAGAAAACTTAGTGTGTTACTTGGTTGATGAATTGAAAAGAAATGTTGAATCAATTTGTTCTCATTAAAATAATTAGCAAAATTAGCAAGAATTAAACTAAAACTTAAACCCTAAACAAAACCTAAAATACACAAACCTTAAAACCCCCCAAACCTTAAAATCAGACCCCAAACCCTAAACACTAAACCTTAAAACCCTAAACCTTAAACCATAAATCCTAAAACTTAAACCCTCAACCTTAAACCCAAAACCCAAGATAACAAACCCTAAATCCTAAACCCTAACCCCTAAAAAGATAAAAAACTTAAACCTCAACTAAATAAAACCTAAAAATAAAATAAATAGAAAAACCTAAACCAAAATAAAATAAATTAAAAACCTAAACTAAAACATAAACTTAAACCTAAACATAAACCTAAACCTAAAAAGATAATAAAATAAAAAATAAAAACTAAAATAAAATAAAATAAATAAAAACTAAACTAAACTAAAACAAAATACCTAAATAAAATAAAACTATACATAATAAAACATACAATTAACCTAAAATAAAAAAAATAAAATCTAATCCTATAAAGAATAAATCTAAAAAACCTAAACCCTAAACTAAAAAAAAAACATAAACCTAAAATAAAAATAAATAAACCTAAACCTAAACAAAAATAAATAAAACTAAAATAAATAAAACATCAACCTAAACCTAAATCTAAACTAAATAAAATAAAATAAACTAAAAATGAACCTAACCCTAAAAATAAACCAAAAATAAAAACCTAAAACATGAACTTAAAAAAAATAAAATAAAAAACATAAACCTAAACCTAAAAATAAAAAATAAAACCAAAACCTAAAAAATAAATTAAAATAAAATGAAACTAAAAAATAAACTTGAACCTAAACCAAAACCTAAGAAATAAACTAAATAAAACCTCTAAAATATGTAAACCTAAAATAAATAAAATAAACTAAATAAAATAAAGTTGAGCAGATAAAATAAAAAATAAATTAAATTAGCTAAATAAACCTAAACCTAACCCAAATGTTTAAACCCTAAACCTACAATCTTAAACCCTGAACCCTAAATCCTAAACCCTAAACCCTAAACCCTAAATCCCGTAATCCAAACCCGAAACCCTAAACCCTAAACCATGAACCCTAAAACTTAAGATACCAACCTAAACCTAAACAATAACCTAAACTAAAACCCAAAACCATAAAGCCTAAAAACTAAACTCTAAACTTTAAACCCTAATCCTTAATCCCTAAAGTGTAACCCTAAAATCTTAACTCTAAAACCCTAAACCCAAAACACTAAACCCAAAACCCAAAACCCTAATCCTTAAACCCTAAACCCTAAACCCTAAACCCTAAACCCTAAACCTAAATGCTAAACCTAAACCTAAAGAAACTAAATAAAAAAATAAATCTAAACCCTAAAACCTAATAATCCAAATCCTAAACCTAAATTTAGACCTTAATAATGAACCACAGTGAACATCGGTCAACTAGGCTCGCCTAGATGGCATTGGGAAAAGGTGGAGGCAGAGATTATCATTGTGGTGGTGGGAGATTTGGAGGTGCTGATGGATATGGAGGTGGTGGTCGGAGCAGTGGTTGTTATGGAGGTGGGAGGAGCAATGGAGGTTACAGCTATGGTGGTCGGGGAGGGATAGATTGGGGATATGATGGAGGATCCCACTGCTAGAGAGGTGGTGGTCGTTCTAATGTGAACTAGAGAAACTGAAGAATGGTTGATCCAATCTGCTGCTTATGGAACTATGTCTTTACAGTTGAGATAGTTTTAGTTATCTATGGTTTTTGATTTGCTCTATGCGTGATCATTTTTTATCTATGTCATCGCTTGTGTCTTAGAAAACTTGGTGCGCTACTTGGTTGGTGAAATCAAAAAGAAGAAATGTTGAATATTAATTGATTCTCTATTAAAAAAAACCTTAAACCCTAAATTGTAAACTAAAACCTAAATCCTAAACTTAAAACCAAAGCCCTAAACCTAAACCCTAAAAACCATAAACCTAAAAAAATAAACCTAAACATTAAACCTAAACCTTAAAACCTAAAACCCTAAACCATAAACCCAAACCAAATTAAAATGGTAAACCCAAACCTAAAACCCTAAAACTAAACCTAAACCTTAAACCCTAAACCCTAAAACCATAAACCCAAAACTAAACCTAAATTAAACCATAAACCCTAAACCTTAAACCTAAACCTAAACCTTAAACCTAAACCTATATCCTAAAAAAACACCAAATTTTAAACTAAAATAAATAAACCTAAACTAAACCTAAAACCCAACTAAACTTAAACTAAACTAAACAATAAATATAAACCTAAACCTAAAACCCTAAACTAAATCTTAAACCTAAACTAAACCTAAACTAAACTAAACCTAAACTAAAACTTAAACTAATAAATCTAAACCTTAAGCCTAAACCCTAATAAACCTAAACTAAACTAAACTAAATCTAACTTAACTAAACTAACTAATCTAAATCAACTAACTTAAATGACTCCTAAACCTAAACCTAAACACTAAACTAAACCTAAAACTAAAAACCTACCCAACTTAAACCTAAACCTTACCCTAAACCCTAACCCAAAACCCTAAACCCTAAAACTCTAAACCCTAAACCTAAACTAACCCTAAACCCTAAGCTATCCCTAAACCCTAAACCCTAAACCCTAAAAACCCTAAACCCTAAATCCTAAAAACTATACCTTAAACCCTAAACCCTAAACCCTAACCCAACTGGAAGTGCTGGTGGATATGATGGTCGATATGGAGGTGGTGGTTATGGAGGCAGAATCTATTGGTTGAGGATCTGGAGGTGTTGATGGATCTAGAGGTGCTAATGGTTAAGGAGATAGTAGTTAAGAAGGCGGGAGGTACGATAGAGGTTAAATTGTAGTGGTGGTGGAGGGATAGATCAAGTATATGATGGAGGATCCCACTACTCGTGAGGCGAGGGTGGTCTGATGGGAACTGAAGAAACTAAAGAATGGTCGATCCGATCTGCTGCTTATGAAACTGTGACTATACATTAAAGATGATTCTAGTTATCTAGGGTATTTGATTTGCTCTATGTGTGGTCAATTTTTATGTATGTCGTAGCTTGTATCATAGAAAACTTGGTATGCTACTTGGTTGATGAAATCGAAAAAAAGAAATGTTGAATCTGAATTTTTGCTCTATTAAAAAAAATCTTAAACCCTAAACCCTAAACGAAAACCTAAACTTGAAACCTTAAACCCTAAAAACCCTAAAATCTCAAAAACCCTAAACCCTAAACCCTAAACCTTAAAACCTAAACTAACATAAACCCTAAACCCTAAAATAACCTAAACCCTAAATCATAAACCCTAAACCCTAAACAAAGCTAAATCCTCAACCCTAAATCATAAACCCTAAACCATAAACTAAAAAAATATTAACCCTAAAATATTACACAAATATAAAATAAAAATAAAAAAACTTAAAATAAAATAAAATAAAAACAAGATAAAAACCTAAACTTAAAAAATAGATCTAAAAATAATAAAAAATAAAACCTAAACTTGAAATGAATAAAATAAAATAAACCTAAACCTGAGCTAAAATAAATTAAAATAAAATAAATAAAACCTAAACCTAAGCCTAGAATAAACTAAACCAAAACCCTAAATTAAATAAAATAAAATAAACTAAAAATAAACCTAAACCTAAACTAAAAAATAAAAACTAAAAATAAACCTAAAATAAAAAGCTAAAGCCTAAACCTAAAAATAGAACATAAACCTAAAAATAAACCTAAAATAAAAAAAATAAACCAAACCTAAAAAATAAAATAAAAAATAAAACTAAACTAAAAAATAAACACACATAAACTTATAAAATAAACTAAAATGAATAACCTGAACTGAAATAAATAAACATAAACCTAAATAAAAATAAAAATAAACCAAAATAAAATAATTAAATAAAATAAATGAAACTAAAAAAATGAATTAAATAAATCAAATAAATCTAAACCTACTAGCTTACATAATTCTAAAAAAACTCTAAAATCTAAACCCAAAACCCAAAACTCTAAATCCTAAACCCTAAACCCTAAAACTGACCCTAAACCCTAAGCCATAAAACTACAACCTTAAACCAACTTCCCTACACCCTAATCCCTTAACCCTAAATCTTAAACCCTAAACCTAAAACCTAAACCTAAACTAAACCTAAACTTAAAATAAACTAAACCTAACCTAACCTAAACCTAAACTAAACCTAAAACTAAAACTCTAAAGCCTAAACATTTAACTTTAAAACCTAAACTCTAAACTAACCCTAAAGCCAAAGCTCACCTTAAACCCTAAACCATAAACCCTAAAAGCCCTAAACCCTAAACTAACCTAACATAAAAAACCTAAACTATAAACAATCCATAAACCTAAACCTAAAGCTAAACTAACCCTAACCTCTAACTAAACCCTAAAATAAAACCCTTAACTTGAAACCTAATAAAAAAACTAAACCTAAAATAAAAATGAAATAATCAAATTAAAATAAACCTTAACCTAAACTAAAATAAACTAAACTAAAATAAATAAAACCTAAACCTAAACCTAAACCTAAACTAAAGAAAATAAAATAAATTAAAATTAAACCAAAATTTAAACTAAAAAATAAAAATAAAAAGTAAACCTAAAATAAAACCTAAACATAAACCTAAGTAAATAAAAAAAACCTAAACCTAAACCTAAACCTAAAAATAAAAAATAAAACTCAAACCTAAGAAATTAAATAAAAATAAACTCAACTAAAAAATAAACCTAAACCTAAACCTAAACCTAAAAAATAAACTAACTAAAAAACCAAAACTAAAATAAATAAACTAAACTAAATAAAAAATAAAAAAACAAACATAAATCAAAATAAAATAAAATATAAAATAAATAAACCTAAACCTATTTACTTAATTTTAAAACTCTAAACCTTAAGATAACCTAAATAGACCAAAAAACCCTAAATCCTAAAGCCTAAACACTAAACCCTAAATCCTAAAGCCTAAACACTAAACCCTAAACCCTAAACCCTAGTCCCTAACCCTAAACACTAAACCCTAAAACCTAAACCCAAAACCATAAATCTCAAACCCTAAAAACCTAAAAAATCTAAACCCAAATTAAATAAAACCTAAAAATAAAATATATAAAAAAACCTAAAGCTAAATAAAATAATGAAATAAAATAAAACAAAAGCTTAAATAAAACCTAAACTAAACCTAAAATAAAAAAAATAAACTAATATAAATAGACTAAAATAAAATAAATAAAGACCTAAACTAAACTTAAAAATAAAAAAATTAACCTAAATAAAACCCAAATAAAATAAAAACCAAATAAACCAAAAATAAAATAAAATAAAAACTAATTAAAAAGCTTAACCTAAAAATAAACCTAAATATAAATAAAAAATAAAACCTAAAACTAGACTAAAATAAAAATAAAATAAACAAAATAAAATAAACCTAAACCTAGACTAAAATAAACTAAACTAAAATAAATAAATCCTTAGCCTTAAATAAACTCAACCTAAACCATAAACTAAATAAAATAAAATAAAATAAAAATAAACCTATACCTATACTAAAAAATAAAACCTAAAAATAAACCTAAAATAAAAACCTAAAACCTAAACCTAAAAAAAATAAAATAAAACCTAAACCTAAACCTAAACCTAAAATTAAAAAGTATAACTAAACCTAAAAAATAAAATAAAAATAAAACTAAACTAATAAATAAAATATAAACCCAAAACCTAAACCTAAACCTAAAAGATAAACTAAATGAAAAAATTAAAATAAATAAACTAAACTAAATAAAATTAAAATGAAATTAAATAAAACTATAAATTAACTAAATAAACCTAAATCTTTATTAATTTAAAAAACCTAAATGCTAAACCTAAACCCTAAACATTAAATCATAAAACCCTAAGTAAAACTAACCTAAACCCTAAACTAAACCAAACTAACCTAAACTTAAACCCTAAACTAACCCTAAACCCTAAACCCTAAGATAACCTAAACAAAACCCTAAACCCTAAACCCTAAACCTAAAAAAATCAAACTAAAGCCTAAACACTAAACCTTAAACCTAAAACCCTAAACTAATCCTAAAGCCAAAGCAAACCTTAAACCCTAAACCATAAACCCTAAAAATCTAAACCCTAAATCCTGAACCTTAAACCTTAAAAACCCTAAACCTTAAAGCCTAATCCATAAACTGTAAACCTAAAAGCCTAAACTAACCTTAAACCCTAAACCCTAAAAACCCTTAACCCAAAACTTAATAAAAAAAACTAAACCTAAAATAAAAATTAAATAATCAAATTAAAATAAACCTAAACATAAACTAAAATAAACTAAACTAAAATAAATAAAACCTAAACCTAAACCTAATCCTAAATAAAATAAAATAAAATAAATTAAAAATAAACCAAAATTTAAACTAAAAAATAAAAACTAAAAATAAACCTAAAATAAAAACCTAAAGCATAAACCTATGAAAATAAAATAAAACCTAAACGTAAACCAAAACCTAAAAATAAATAATAAAATCTAAACCTAAGAAATAAAATAAAAATAAAAGTCAATTAAAAAATAAACCTAAACCTAAACCTAAACCTAAACCTAAAAAATAAACTAAAATAAAAAAACTAAATTTAAATAAATAAACCAAACTAAATAAAAATTAGAAATAAACATAAATAAAAAAAATGTAAATTATGCTAAATTAAAAAACCTAAACCTATTAGTTTACTTAATTTTTTTTAAAAAACTCTAAACCTTAAGATAACCCAAAACCCAAACCCTAAAAAACCCTAACTTAAAGCCTAAAACACTAAACCCTAAACCTAAACCTAGGCCCTACCCCTAAACACTAAACCTTAAAACCCTAAACACAAAACATTAAACCCTAAACACTAAAAACCTAAAAATCTAAACCTAAATTAAATAAAACCTAAAAATTAAAAATATAAAAAAACTTAAACCTAAATAAAATAATGAAATATAATAAAATAAAATAAATACTTAAACAGAAACCTAAACCTAAACATAAAAATAAAAATAAAAACTAATAAAAAACCTAAATAAAATAAAAACCAAATAAACCAAAAATAAAAAAAAAATAAAAAATTAAAACTAAAAAATAAACCTAAAAAAATAAAAATTAAAACCTAAACCCTAAACTAAAAAAACCTAAACCTAAAATAAAAATAAAATAAACAAAATAAAATAAACCTATTCCTAAACTAAAATAAACTAAATTAAAATAAATAAAACCTTAGCCTTAAATAAACTAAACCTATACCATAAACTAAATAAAATTAAATAAACTAAAAACAAACCTACACGTAAACTAAAAAATAAAATCTAAAATAAAAACCTAAAACCTTAACCTAAAAAAAATAAAATAAATGTTAAACCTAATTCTAAAATTAAAAAGTGTACTTAAACCTAAAAAATAAAATAAAAATAAAACTTAACTAAAAAATAAACCTAAACCTAAACCTAAACCTAAACCTGAAAGATAACTAAAATAAAAAATCTAAATTAAAATAAATAAACTAAACTAAATAAAAATAAAAAATTAAATTAAATGAAAATATAAAATAAATTAAATAAACTTAAACCTACTAGTTTACTAAATTTAAAGAAAAAAAACCTAAATGCTAAACCCTAAACGCTAAAAACTAAATCAGAAACCCTAAGCCCTAAAACTAACCCTAAACCCTAAACCCTAAACCCTAAACCTTAAACCATAAACCTTAAACCCTAAACTAACCCTAAACCCTAAGCCCCATAACCCTAAACCCTAAACCCAAAACCCAAAACCCTAAAACCCTCAACCTTAAACCCAAAACTAACCCTAAACCTTAAAACCCTAAACCCTAAGATAACCCCTAGACCTTAAACTTGATCTAAACCCTAAATGTTAAACCCTAAACCCTAAACTCTAAACTTAAACCACACTAAACTTAAACACTAAACTTAAACACTAAACCCTAAACCTAACCCTAAATAATAAACCCTAAAACCATAAACCAAAAGGCCTAAACCATAAACTAAATCTAAACCTAAACTCTAAACCCTGAACCTAAAGCTAAAACCTAAACATAAACCCTAAATGTAAACCTAAAACTAAACCTAAACATATACCAAAAACTAAACATAAAACCTAAAACTAAACCCTAAACCCTAAACCTAAACCTAAAGCTAAAGCTAAACCTGAACTTAAACCCTAAACCTTAAACCTAAACTAAAACCTAAACTCTAAACCCTACACCCTAAACTCTAGAAACTTATACTTAGTAATCCTAGTTTTCCTTATGGCAATTTCATCTTTCCCTTCATGCATCTGCCTCACATTTTGGTGGAACCTTCATCATTATCGGCCATTTTATGGACCCTTTCAAATATATGGCTGCTCACATGATATGCCTCTTCTAAATATGGCTACAGTGACCTCGAACCCATGGATTATATCTCCCAATTTGGATGATCCGACTAGGGCATCTAATTTTTTGGGGATTCCTAAACCTAATGCCATACCTGCTATTAAATACTTTAAGGATGCACATTCCAGGAAGAGCTCTACCATATCTGACTCAATGAATATGATTTTGACTTCTTTTCGAGGTTTACTTGCAATCACGTGTTTGGATCATGATGTCAAAAAGCTTACAAAACCTTTTGAATTTACTTTGGTTAGAAAATTCGCATTGCATTGGCCAAATTTGGAAAAGATCTGATCCTTTCTTCATAACCTTAAACTTTCAAGTGCTTTCTTTATTGGCTTGATCGATCGAAGACATATTCCGATTCAACTTATGAATGAGGCGTCGATCTTATTTTGTCTTTAAATGTCAAATGCATTTGTTGAAGTTGTCTCCCCTTTTTGATATAAAGGATGAATTACTTATAATTATTATCTGGTTAGCTATTCCAAATATAAGAATCCATTAACTTACCTGCAAATTTTTATTTATTGCCGGGGATCTTTTTGGTCGGCCACTCCAAATCGATCAGGTGACCATTGTGAGATCCTGTCCCTCTATTGCTCATATATTTGTTGAACTTGACATATCTATAAAACAAACTAAGGAGGTTTGGATTAGATCTAAAAAGTTTGGTTATATACAAAAGGTCAAATTTAAAAAAAATTTAGTTTTCTATTCCCATTACAAGATACATGGTCATGATAATTCAGAGTGTTTTGTTCTTCAACTGCATCTTAAAAATAAAATTTTGAATGATCTTAACTCAAAATTAGCTTCTGATAAAGTTAATAAAACTATTTCTATGCCTAAAAATAACTTAAATGTTGATATTAGGTCAGACTCTTGGAATCTTCTCATGTTCCTAAAATTATTGATTTTACTTCTCATTTTGACCATGACAAAGGTACTAATAATGTTGAAAAAGATGGTTTGCCCAACACCTTTCTTTACATGAGAATATGCCTATTATGGATAATTCAAAATTCAAAGAGGCTGAAAAAAATGATGATTCATTCTCAAATGAGTCTATTCCTGCTTCTTTACTGGCATTAATTGATGAGAATGAGGATTTAAATGATAACCTGAATGTGGTTGAATTTCTTAAGCAAAATACTAATTTTGACATTGATAATTGTGCTTTTAATGGTATAATATCTTCTCCTTCCCCTAATTCCAAGATTGATCTTCATTCTAATCCCACTTTTCAACAAAATGCTGATTTGGAAGAGGGGGGAGTTGTGATTATAGATTTTCTTACTGATCCTTATCCTATTAATAACATTTCTAATCAATCTCTATCCAATGGTGGCACTTTCAATTAAAACAAAAAATTTTAAACTATCCATAAAAAGAAACTAAAAAACTCTAAGATGCAACCTCCTATTTTTGCTGGATCCTCTTCACATAAATAATGTGTTTTTTCAATTTTTTTTCTTAGAAGAGAATTTGTTATTCTTTCTCTCTCTCTTTATTATTATCATTTAATTTCCTTTTACAATTCTCTTTATGTTTAATATTTTATTTGGAATGTTAGAGGGATTGGTACCCTCACTGTTCATAATTGTATTAGAAATCTCATTAAAATTAACAATATCTCTTTACTTATTGTTATTGAACCTCTTATACATGCTGATAAAATTAATCATGATAGTAAAATGTTTGGATTTTGTAATTTTTTCTCTAACATCAGTAATAAAATTTAGTTCTTTTGGAATAGCTTCTTAAATTTTTTAATTTTAGATGATCTTCAACAAGTTGTCAATGCTCAAATTTCTTTTGGCGACTCTTATGTGATGGGATCTTTATTTTATGCTCTTGTAATAGAGCTGGTCAAAATGTTCTTTGGGAGAATTTGAGAAGTTTTGCTCTTTCTGTTAACAAACCTTGGTTAGTAAGGGGTGATTTAAGCACTATTATGTATTCTTCAGAAAGAAGGAGTGGTTGCTCACCTAATATTCATTACTTGGAAGAATGTATTAATATGATTCTTGATTGCAATCATTTTTACATTAGTTTTAAAGGCTCTAATTATACTTGGCAAATATCTAAGCTCTGGCAACATTTAGAAGAATTATTTTCAACTCATGTTGGATTAATTAATGGCCTCTTACCTCTGTTAACCATTTTAGTAAAACTTTATTTGATCATGCCCCACTTTTGGTTTATGTTAAAGAAAACTCTAAAATATTTAACATCTCACCCTCTTTCAGATTTTGAAAAATGTATATTCATAATCTAGATTTTCTTAAAGTTGTCGCCATTAATTGGATTGCCCGTTTACGCCCTAATAATTCAATTAGGGGTATGAATAGATTATGGTTTAAGCTTAAAAAGCTCAAACAAAATTTGGTTTGGTGGAACAAACATTATTTAAAAATCTTTTGCTAATATAAAAACATGGAACTTTTGGTTTGTGAAGTTGAAAATGCTATTTCGACTCTTCTAAGCTTAAAGATTTGAATGAAGCTAAAGATAAACTTATTAATTATTAGAATATTGAAGAGACCTATTGGCGGCAAAAAGATGCTAGTAAACATATTACTAATGGGGACAGAAATAGCAAGTATTTTTATGCTTTTTTGAATAAAAAGTGAGCTTTAAATTATATCAAAAAAATGAAAAATGATATTAGAGATTGGATTACTCATATTAATGTTATTAAAGATTATGTTATTATCCAATTTAGAAATATGCTTAATAAAAGCCAACCTTATGAAGTTATTTCTAATTTTCATTTGATCCGATCTATTATTACTAATGATGATAATCATTAGCTTAGGTTACAAGATGAGATTGGTAAAGTTCTCAATAGCATGAACATTAATTTCATTACAGGTCTGGAGGGTTAAACTACTAAATTTTTTCAAAATTGTTGGTCTATTATTAAGCATGACTTAATTGATGCTATAGTTGATTTTTATTGGTAATCCTCTCCATAAATATTTTTCATGCACTTCCATTGTTCTCAAACCTAAAAAAGATAATCCAGATTCTTGGAGTGATTTTAGACCTATTAGTCTTTACACTTTCTTTAATAAATTGATTTCTAAAATTCTTACTAATATACTTAATCCTTTACATCAAAAAATTATCTCTCTTAACCAAACTGGTTTTGTTAGAGGGAGATCTATATCTGATAACATTCTTCTTGCTCAAGAGCTTATTCATGATTTTGATGTTCCAACTACAGGTGGTAACATCCTTTTTAAATTAGATATTTCTAAAGCCTTTCATTATATCTCTTAGGATTTCCTTTTAAATATCCTACATTTATTAAGTTTCTCTGATAATTATATTAACCTTATTAAAAACTAAATTAATAATACCAGGTTTTTAATTTTTCATAATGGTGAAGCTTTAGGCTTCTTTCCTATTTTTCATGGATTGAGACAAGGAGATCCTTTGTCCCCTTCTTTGTTTATTATTACTGTGGAATACCTTTTTAGGAGTTTAAATGATTTATTCAATAACCCTAGAATATAATTTAGAACTCTTGGTGGTATCCATGTTTCTCATGTTAGCTTTGTTGATGATTTCATTATCTTTTGTAATACTTCTTTTCATCATATCAAAAGACTTAAGAAATTTTTAAATAATTTTGATAGAGAAAGTGGTATTTCTATTAATGAAAGCAAGAGCTACTTTATTACCTCCTCTAAAATTTTTGATAATAAAATCAATCATATCTTGAGAATCATTAACTTTAAACAAGAGCATCTCCCTATTAAATATATGGGTGCTCCTCTTCTCAAAAGTCAAAAGAGATCCCATCTTTATGATAAGCTTATCTAGAAAATTTCTATTAAAATTTTGGTGTTGGAATTTCACTTACTTTCTTTTGGTGGAAGGCTTACTTTGCTTAGGAGTACTCTTAATTTGATGCCTTTATATCTAATTCAAACCATTCTCCCTACTAATTCTATTTTAAATAGAATTGATCAACTCCTTAATAAATTTTTCTAGGGCTCTAATAATTTAGTTAAAAGGATGCATTAGAATTCTTGGCATAAATGTTGTGGTCCTCTGGGTGAAAGTGCACTTGGTTGCAAACCTATTCGTGAAGCTATTACTACCTTCTCCAATGAACGCTGGTGGAATTTTTGAAAAAAAGATAGCCTCGGGACTAATTTTATGAGACCTAAATACTACCAAGGTAAGTATCCTCTAATATGTACTTATAAAGTTGGTGACTCCCTAGTTTGGAAAAGGCTTTGATCCATTAAATGGGAGGCTGAATCCTTGATATCTTGGGGTACAAATTTGGGATCTTCTTCCTTTCGGCAAGATAACTAGATTGGTGGTGTTTCTGTTGATTCTTTTTTATCTACCCATTCTACTACTACTACTAAAGTCAACTCAATTTAGCTTAATAACAAGTGGAATGATAGAAAACTTGGCCAATTTATTCATATCTCTCTTTTTGATAAATTTAGTGATATTCCTATCTTTTCCAACAAGCCTGATCAAATTCTTTTTAAGCTGTCTTATAATGATGATTTTATTTTTAAAGTGGCTTGAAATTATATTAGATACACTCATATTTCTTCAAATGTATTTATTAAACTTTGGAATAATATCATCCCTATCTCTTATTTTGTCCTTACTTGGAGAATAATAAAAAACTTCATTCATGTTGATTCCTTGCTCTAGGATAAAGGATTTCATTTTCCTTCCAAATGTTATTGTTGTTTTCATATTGAAAATGTTAATCATGTTTTTCTAAATGGTGCTATTGCCTCTAAATTATGGGTTTGGTATGATCTTTTTAATATTAACCATTTTCATGGCTTTTTTTTCTTTATATCAACTTCTTGAAGCCTGTTTCAACAAAACTATGAAAGGTCATATCAAAGTTTTAATTTTCATTTCCCTTATTTAGTTCATATGGATGGATTGAAATGATGCTAAATATCATGGTATTCCTATGAATCATAAAAGGATTATTGCTAGATCCAAAGAAAAAAAATCATGCATTATTTAATGCTAATTTAATTAGTAACACTCATTTTAGAGGTTGCAAATTGGTGGCCAAAAAATTGGGTCTTTACCTGCCTGAGAACACCTTCTATAAAGAAGATAAGATTATATGTTGGATAAAACATAATAAAAATATTATTAAAATTAATACTGATGGCTTTATCTCTCATAATACATTTGATTATGGTGGTATTTTTAGGGATTTTGAAGGTAATGTCATTTTTGTTTTTGCTTATCCTCTTAAAGCTTATTCTATTATCTATCTTTGAATTAATGGTTGTAAACAAAGCTATTGACATTTGTTTGCAAAAGGTTTCTTCAATATTTGGATTGAAGTTCATGCTCTTTACTCATTGACATGATGACTTCCACTAAGATGGGAATGATTTATTCTATCTTCTTAATCATGAACACTCCTCTCTCAAGTATGCTTTAAAATTTCTCACATTTGGCATGAAGGAAATGTCTGTGTAGATTTTTTGGCTAATCTAGGTGCTAAATTAAATGATCTCACTCATTATGATAATCTTAATTTACCTTGAGAGGGTTGGATAATCTGGATAACACCGGATTACCTTATCTCAGAAATTAAATTTGCTTTGTATTTTTTTGGTTTACTATGTTTTTTTCTATTTGCATTTTCATTTTGTTGCATTCCTCTGGATGGTTCACTCTCTTGTCTAGTTTGTGCTGCAATAATTGGGAGATCTCTTTGAGGTGGTGGATGGCTATTTAGCCTCTCTAGTTGGAGTGGTGTTCTCATTGGCTGACTATTTTATTTAGGGATCTAAATGTCAACAGTTTCTTCAAGTGCATCCTTGAACTTGTGGTGGCCTCCTTTTAGGTTATGCCTCTACCTGCTTTCAGCTTTTCCATTTTCTTAATTGGTACTAGTTTTGCCCCTAGTTTTGGCTGGCTATTTCCTTACTTAAGAAGGTTTTTCTGCTACTATTTTTGGGCCTGGTGGGTGTTGCTATTTACTACTACCCTCTACCTAGCTATCTTGGGTGTCTATTATTTGATGGCTATTATTGATCATTTCACTCCTAAGTTTGTGCTAGGCCTTTTGGAGGGTTTTTGTCTCTTCATCCTTTTTAGGCTTGGTGGCTTTTGTTTGTTAGTTTCTCCCTTTACCTTATGGCTAGAAGGGTGATGATTGGTGGTCCTTAGTAACCTATTTTCTCTTTGGCACTGGTCTTTTTTATCCTTGGTGTCTAGAAGGTCTATTTTTTCTCCCTTGTTGTGTTGGAGGTTGGTCCTCCCAGGCTATGACTTTTTATCTAGTTGGGTGATTACCATTTCTTTCTTTGTTATTTATGGTGGCTTCCTATTAATTTTTCACTAAGCTTGTCTTTCTCTATTTTGGGATAGCTGCCCCTTTGGACTAGCTACTTCCTTATTGGAGTTGGCTCATCTGCTGCTTTGTTAATTAGCTAGGTGGCTTTGTGGGCTGGTTGGTTTGGTTGGTTGTGCTGGCTGGTTTGGTTGGTTTCCTTTTTGGTTTTCTTTCTAAACTGTTATTAGCTAATAGGGTTGCCTTTTTGGTGATTTTATTTATTTTATTTTTGTCTTTATGGTGTCTATTTGTTAGTTGTTGATACTTTGCTTTCGGTTGGTCGCTATTTTGCCTTGAGTCTTAGTTTATTCTATTATTTTGGCTGAGGATTTGGACTGATTTTGGTTTCTTTGGCTCCCTTTGTTTCCTATGTCTTGCCTCTTGGTTGGAAGGGTGGGCTTCGCTATTTTCCCTACTACTTTTGGTGATGATTTTCTTGTGTTTTCTGGATGCCCCTTTGGTCTCCTCATGGGTTCTTTTTCCTCTCTCCAGTGCTGCTATTTTCCTATGGCTATCTTCTTATCTTTGATGATGTTGACTACCTTTTTATTTCTTGCCTCTCTGAGTTGGTGGTGATGTTGTTGTCTTGTTCTCTGATCTAGTTTGGAATTATTGGTTTCTTAGTGGTAGTTGTAGGTTTCCATTTTGGTTTTGGGCTGTTCCTTGTGGTTTTCTGGTGACACTAGTGGGATTGGTTCCTATCTATGGTGGTTTTGCTTTCTGGGTGAAATCTTGGCAGCTGCTATTTCATTTCTATTTTGGTGATTTTATTGATGTTACTTTCTTTCGGGCTTGGTGGCCTTTAGTCGGCTGGATGATTTGTGGGCTAGTTTCATTGCTACTAGAGAATTGTTGACTTTCACTCTTTGGATTGCCTTCGAAGGTAAATGGGTGATGATGGTTGGGATGATTTCCTATTATCTTTGGTAGCGATATGTGATTGTAATCCCTCTTTTGAATTCTAGATTTTGTGGTTGCCACTTAAGATGAAGGTGACTGAGCCTAAGCCTTATTTGAAATTTTCTCTTATATTTCTCTTTATTATGTGCTTAAGCTTCATTTTATCTAGCTGTCCTAATTACATCTTCTAGTAGTTTGCAGGATTTATTTATAGGTTCTTTGCAAGTTTCAAATCGGATGTGGGTTGTGCAACAAAAGTATTGATTCTAGTAGTGGGCTTTGGTGATCCTCCTATTTACTATGTTGTTGCTTAGTTTTTTGGTCTTTTATTTCTTTTGCTTAGGTTTTATTTCCTTGCATTTGTTGTATTAGATAGGGGACTTTTCTCTGTCGAATGACTGAGCTAATTAAGAAAATTTTCCCTTCTTAAGGAACTAGTACTCCTTTATTTGTGGTAATAAAATTCTCCCCTCTATGGATTTTCTTTAAAAAACCTTAAACTCTAAACCAAAGTCCTAAACCCTAAACCCTCAACATTAAAAAACTAGAAACCTAAACCTAAACTAAATAAAACCTAAAAATCAAATAAATAAAAAAACTGAAACCTAAATAAAATAAAACCTAAACTAAAACCTAAACCTTAACCAAAAAATAAAATAAAATAAAATAGAAAATAAAAATAAACTAAAATAAAATAAATAAAATTCTAAACTAAACTATAAAATAAAATAAACTTATGAATAAAAAACATAAATAAAATATAAAACTAAACCTAAAACATAAATAAAATAAAAACTAAATAAAAACCTAAACCTAAAAAATAAACCTAAAAATAAAACCTAAAAATAAATAAAAAATAAAACCTAAACCCTAAACTAAAATAACCAAAACCTAAATTAAAATAAAATAAAATAAAATAAACAAAATAAAATAAACCTAAACCTAAACTAAAATAAATAAAACATAAACCTAAAATAAACTAAACCTAAACCTAAACCAAATATAAATAAAATAAAATAAACTAAAAATAAAAATAAACCTATGCTAAAAAATAAAACAAAAAAATGAACCTAAAATAAAATCCTAAAACCTAAACCTAAAATAATAAAATAAAATCCTTAACCTAAACCTAAATTAAAAAATAAAAATAAAACTCAACTCAAAAATAAACTTAAACCTAAACCAAAAAAATAAACTAAAATAAAAAACTTAAATTATAATAAAAATAACTAAACTAAATAAAAATAAAACTAAATAAATAAAACTAAAGTAAACTAAAATAAATAATAAATAAACTAAATATACCAAGTAAACCTAAACCTTTTGGTTTACTTAATTTAAAAAAAAAATCTTAAACCATAAATCCTAAACATTAAACCCTAAACCCTAAACCTACAACCTTTAAACCCTAAACCCTAAACCCCATAAAACCCTAAGCCCTATACCCTAAACCCTAACCCTAAACCCTAAACCATAAAAGCATAAACCCTAACACCCTAAACCTTAAACCCTAAACCCTAAACCCAAAATCCTAACCCTAAACCTAAACCCTAAACCCCAAAGCCAAAACTTAAACCTAAACCTAATGTAACTAAATAAAATAAAAAATAAACATAAACCCTAAAACTTAATAAACCTAAACCTAAACCTAAACCCTAAGAATGAGCAAAACCTTGATGGTGGGAACATCACCGTTAACCAGGCTCAGTCTATATCTGGAAATGGAGGTGAAGGCGGAGGTGGTGGTTATCACAGTGGTGGTGGGGGATCTAGAGTTGCTGGTGGATATGAAGGTGGTGGTCAGAGCAGTGGTCGTTATGGAGGCATGAAGAGCGACGAAGGTTACATCCATGGTGATGGCAGAGGGAGAGATCGGGGATACGATGGTGGATCCCCCTACTCGAGAGGCCAAGGTGGTTCTGATGGGAACTAGAGAAACTGAAGAATGACCGATCCGATCTACGGCTTATGAAACTATGTGTTTACAGTAGAGACAGTTCTAATTATCTGAGGTTTTTAATTTGATCTATGCATGCTCATTTTTATCTATGTCACCACTTATGTCTTAGAAAACTTAGTGTGTTATTTAGTTGATAAAATTGAAAAGAAGAAATGTTGAATCTGAATTTGTTCTCTATTAAAAAAAATAGCAACCAAAAACCCTAAACCCTAAACTGAAACCTGAACCCTAAAACTAAAAGCTCAACCCAACAATTTGCTGGAGCCTTTTGCTATGTTGGCTGAACCTTTATTGATCCTTTTTGATTGGACTTTTTACTTTCGGGTGGTTGGTTGCTTCCTTTGACCCCATTTTGTGTGGTTATTTTGTCTTCGGTGATTTGCACAGGCTGCAGTTTATTTTTCCTTTTGTTGATGGTTTGGTTTTTCAGCATTTAGTCATTTATGGTTGCTCACCCTGGTTTGGCTTGGTGACTACTTATTGTTGGGACTTTGGCTAGAGGACTCCTATCATGGTTTTATTGGTTGTTTCTCTATCAATTTGCATTGGTCTGGTGCTTGCTAATGGTGGTTCTAGTTTTCCCTGGTTTGGAGCTTGGAGTTCTAACTTTGTTCTAGCCTATTTCTAGGTTATTGTGATTAATCTGTGTTTTTGTTTGGTGGTTTGGTAGCTACTTGTCGCCGCTTGCATTTTGTTTAATGGTGCTAGATCTAGAACTTTATGGACTTCTTTATTTTCTTGTATCGTATGTCATGGCTTTGATGTTTCTCACCTCTTCTCTCTGGTTGGTAGCATTACATATGATTGTAACTCTTCTTTATGAAGTTTGGATGCTCATATTTATTATTGCCCCTTGAGATGATCTTAATTGAGCCCAAGCCTTCTCCTTCTAAGCTCTCTCATTTTCCTCTATTTATCCTTATCCTTTTTAGCTATGACTTTTGCCTTTGTAGTGTTTTGCATATTTCTTTTATAGGTTAGAACTTTATAGAGGGAATGGTGATTGCTCAGTCAACCCAAGGGATGTTGTTGTGGATCTTGCTTATCTTACTTTCTCAAAGGAATCATGAACTCACGACTCATCCTTTTACTATTTTGATTTGCTTTTAGTCTTACTCATTGTCTTTTCTTATGCTTTTAGGTGTTTTATTTGTTGCTTTTATCCTTATCTTTTCAAATGTACTTAGATGGGGGTTTAGCTCTCTAAGTTTCTTTTAGCTTTGAGAGCAATAGAATTTTAGAGCTTTACCCCTTTTAAGGATATTATATCTTTTTCATTTTATGGTAATAAAATTCTAACTTTCCCCAAAATAAAAACCCTAAACAACCTTAAACCCCAAAACCCTAAACCCGAAAACCTAAACCCAAGCCCAAAACCCTAAATACTAAACCCTAAACCCTAAACCCTAAACTCTAAAACCCTAAACCCTAAATTATAAACTAACCTTAAACCCTAAAGCCTAAAGACTGAACCCTAAACCCTAAACCCTAAACCCCAACCCTAAAACCCTAAAAGCATAAAACCTAAAATCCTAAACCCTAAACCCTAAACCCTAATCCTAAACCATAAACCCTAAACCCCAACATTAAACTAAACATAAAGTAACTAAATAAATTTAAAATAAACCTAAACCCTAAAACCTAATAAACCTAAACCTTTATAATGGGTAGAACCTTGATGGTTGGAACATCACGAACCAACTGCCTAGATCTAGTTGGAGGAAGGTGGAGAAGGAATTATGGAAGTGGTGGTGGGGATCTGAGGTGCTAGTGAATATGGAGATGGTAGGGTGGTGAAGTTGAGAGGACCGACGAAGGTTACAGTCGTGGTGGTGGCAGAGGGAGAGATCGAGGATGTGATGGTTGATCCCACTATTAGAGAGGCCGGGGTGGTTCTGATGGAAACTGGAGAAACTAATGGAGGTTACTGTCGGGGTGGCCAATTTGATCAACTGCTTATGAACTGTGTCTTTACCGTAGGGATGGTTCTAATTATTTAGGGTTTTTAATTTACCCTATGCAATCTCATTTTTTATCTTTGTCATTGCTTATGTCTTAGATAACTTGGTATGCTACTTGGTTGATGAACTCGAAAAGAAGAAATGTTGAGTCTAAATTTGTTCTTTGTTAAAAAAAACTAAAAATGCTAAACCCTAAACCTCCATACGTAAACCCTAAACCCTAAACCCTAAATCCATAAACCTAAACCCTAAACCCTAAACCCTAAACCCTAAAACCCTAAACCCTAAACCCCAAACCCTAAACCCTCAACCCTAAACTCTAAACCCTATACCCCAAACCCTAAAAATCTAAAAACTGAAACCTAAACTAAATAAAACCATAAAATAAAATAAATTAAAAAACCTAAATCTAAGTAAAATAAAAACCTAAACATAAACCTAGAAATAATATAAAAACTAAAATACAAAAAAATAAATAAAACCTAAACTAAACTAAATAAAATAAAATAAAACTTAAAAACCTAATTAAAATAAAACTAGATGAAAAATAAAAATAAAATAAAAACCTAAACCTAAAAAATAAACCTTAAAATAAAATCTAAACCCTAAACTAAAAAAACCATAAATCAAAAATAAAAAAATAAAGAAAATAAAATAAACATAAACCTAAACTTAAATAAACTAAACTAAAATAAATAAAACTTAAACCTAAACCTACACTAAATAAAATAAAATAAACTAAAAAAAACCTAAACCTAAACTTAAACTTATAAAATAAACTAAAAAAAAACCATAAACTGAAATACATAAAATAAACTAAATAAAAATAAAAATAAACTTAAATAAAAATAAACCTAAATAAAAATAAAGAATAAAATAACATAAAATAAATAAAAAATAAACTAAATAAACCTAAACCTACCGATTTACTTATTTTTAAAATAAACCCATAAACCCTAAATCCTAAACCCTAAACCCTAAACTTACAACTCTAAACCCTAAACCCTAAACCCTAAACCCTAACCCTAAACCCTAAAACCCTAAACAATAAACCCTAAACCCTAAACCCCAACCCTAAACCATAAACCCTAAACCCTAAACCTAAACCTAAAGTGACTAAATAAATTAAAAAATAAACTTAAACCCTAAAACCTAATAAATCTGAACCTAAACCTAAACTTTAAGAATGGTATCTCCTTCTGATGGAGGTCAGGATTATTTCTAGTTTATACTGTTGAGCTTTGGTTGCCCTCTAGTTTTGGTGGCTCTCTCCTCTTGTTGGTCTCTTGATGTTGGTTTTATGATGGCTCTGGTGATTGTGTTTCAAACTTGCTTGTTTGCTTTTTTTCCCTAGCCTCCTTTTTTTCTTGTGAGGGTTTATTTTGGTGGTTGCTTGATATGGTTTTTCCATCCTTTGCTTTTGTTTTGGATATCTAGTCGTGATTATTGGTTGACCCCGCCATGGGCTTTGTTCATTCTGGTCGAGTTACTCTCTCTGAGTCACACCATCTAGTTTTGTTCCCCTTTCTGCCTTTTGAAGTTTTTTTTGTGGTGTTTTCTCATATCGGATGGCCCATTGGCTTGTCATTTCTTTCTATTGTGGGATGAACTTGTATGTGGTTGTTCTTGGCTCTATTGCTATTTCTAATGATTTTGTCATATGTTTGGGTGTCCTTGATGGCTAGCTATGATGATGGTTGGTGGATTCTAATTTTGGTTCTTTACCTTTTGTCTTTGTTTTGGGTGGCTTTGATGGTGGTTTCTCTATTATCTTATTTTGGTTGATTTCTTTGCTCGATTTGGTTGTTTTGCTAGTTAGTTACCTATTTAATCTTGATGATAAATACTAGAACTTGGCTAGCTCTGTTGGCTATTTGGTTTAATAATCGAGGTAAGTTAATTATTTTGGCTGGGATGTTTCCCCTCTTATCTTTTTGGCTAGTAGCACCATATGTGATTGTAACCCATCTTTTGAAGTTTGGATGCTCACATATCCTGTTGCCCTTGAGATGAATGTGATTCTGAGCCTTATCTATGATTTTATCATTTTGTTTCATTTGTGTACTTAGCTTGTCCTTATTTCTAGATGATTTTCTATCTTAAGTTCTTTGGTTTGTGGTTTTGGGGTTGTAGGTGGTTTGTGCATCTCTCATAAAATTTCAGGATATAGATGTCTTTAGCTACCCTTTTTTAGAATTTTGTGATATTTCTTTCTTAGTTTTTGTCTTTTCTTTCTTTTGCTTTGGTTTTATTGTAATAGGTTGGGGATTTATCTCTTTAGGCTAATTGTAGCACTTTGAGTAGTAGTTTGAAGATTTATTTAAGGACCTTGTATCCCTTTCTTTTGTCAATAAAATTTTCCCACTTTTCATTTAAAAAAAACCCCTAAGAATTGGCAGAACCTTGATGGCAGGAACGTCACCGTCAACCAGGCTTAGTCTAGATCTTGTGGTGGAGGCAAAGGTAGAGGCAATTATCGTGTGGTGGGGATCTAGAGTGGATATGGAGGTGTTGGTCGAGCAAAGGGTTGGTATGGAGGCTGAGGAGCAATGAAGGTTACAACAGTGGTGGTGGCAGAGGGAGAGATAAGGGATATGATGGTGGCTCCCGTGACTCAAGAGGCCGGGGTTGTTTTGATGGGAACTGGAGAAATTGACAAACGACTGATCCGATCTGCTACTTATGGAACTGTGTCTTTATAGTATAGATGATTCTAATTATCAAGGCTTTTTGATTTGCTCTATGCATTCTCATTTTTTTATCAATGCCATTGCTTCTATCTTAGAAAACTTAGTGTGTTAGTTGGTTGATGAATTCGAAAAGAAGAAATGTTGAATCCGAATTTATGATCTGTTAAAAATAATTAACCAAAAATTGTAAGTCCTAAACTAAAACCTAAACCCTAAACCTAAAACCTAAACCCTAAACCCTAAAATTCCTAAACTCTAAACCCTAAACACTAAACCCTAAAACCCTAAACCCTAAACCATAAACCCTAAAACTTAAACCCTCAACCTTAAACCCAAGAATAAATTCCTAAATCCTAAACCCAAAACCCTAAAAGATAAAAAACTTAAACCTCAACTAAATAAAACCTAAAAATAAAATAAATAAAAAAACCTAAACCAAAATAAAATAAAACCTAAACTAAAACTTAAACTAAACCTAAACCTAAAAGATAATAAAAAACTAAACTAAAATATAAAAATAAACTAAACTAAAAAAAGAAAATACCTAAATAAAATAAAAGCTATACCTATAATAAAAAAATAAACTTAAAATAAAATAAAAGAAAAAGAAAATAAAAACCTAAACATACAAAATAAACCTTAAAAAAATCTAAAAAGGAATTAAAAATTAAACCTAAACCCTAAACTAAAAAAAAGATAAACCAAAAATAAAAATAAGATAAACCTAAACCTAAACTAAAATAAATTAAACTAAAATAAATAAAACCTAAACCTAAACCTAAACCTAAACTAAATAAAATAAAATAAAATAAACTAATAATAAACCTAAACATAAATTTAAAAATAAAACCTAAAAATAAATCAAAAATAAAAACCTAAAACGTCAACTTATAAAAATAAAATAAAAACGTAAACCTAAACCTAAAAATAAAAAATAAAACCAAAACCTAAAAAATAAAATAAAAATAAAACTAAAATAATAAATAAACCTAAACCTAAACCAAAACCAAAGAAATAAACTAAATAAAAAACCTAAACAAAAATAAGTAAACCTAAAATAAACTAAATAAAATTAAAGTTCAAGCAAAATATAAAAAACTAAATTAGCTAAATAAACCTAAACCAAACCCTAATCCTTAAACCTTAAACCTACAACCCTAAACCCAAAACCCTAAATCCTAAACCCTAAACCCTAAACCCTCAATCCGTAACCCAAATTTGAAACCCTAAACCCTGAAGCCAAAACCTTAAAACACCAATCCCTAAACCTTAAACCCTAAACTAACCCTAAACCCTAAGCAAACCCTAAACCCTAAACTATAAACCCTAATCTCTAATCCCTAAACCCTAACCCTAAAACCTAAACCATAAAACCCTAAACCTAAACCTAAACCCAAAACCATAAACCCTAATCCTTAAACCCTAACCCTAAACCCTAAACCCTAAACCCTAAACCCTAAATGCTAAACCTAAACCTAAAGAAACTAAATAAATAAAAAATAAATGTAAACCCTAAAACCTAATAATCTAAAACCTAAACTTAAAGCTAAACCTTAATAATGGGCAGAACCTTGATGGCAGGAACATTAGTGTCAACTAGGCTTAGTCTAGATCTGACATTGCAGGCAAAGGTGAAGGCTGCGGTTATCATTGTGGTGGTGGGAGAGTTGGAGGTGCTGATGGATATGGAGGTGGTGGTCGAGTGGGTTGTTATGGAGGTGGGAAGAGCAGAGGTTACCATGGTGGTCATGAGGGATAGATTGGGGATATGATGGCGATCCGCTACTGAGAGAGGTGGTGGTTTTCATGAATTGGAGAAATTGAAGAATGATCGATCCACCGCTGCTTATGGAACTGTCTTTATAGAGATAGTTTTAGTTATGTATGGTTTTGATTTTTCTATGATCATTTTTATTATGTCATCAGTGTCTCAAAAAAACTTGGTGCATTTAGTTAAGAAATCAAAAAAGAAGAAATGTTGAATATTAATTTATTCTCTAAACAAAACCAAAAACCCTAAACCCAAAACTAAAACCTAAATCATAAACCTAAAACCTAAACTCTAAACCCTAAACCCTAAAAACCATAAACCCTAAACACTAAACCCTAAACATTAAACCCTATACCATAAACCCTAAATACTAAACCCTAAACCCTAAATCCTAAAATTTTAAACCTAAAACCCTAAACCATAAAACCTACAACCTTAAACACCAAACCCTAAACCCTAAACCCTAAACCCAAAACCCTAAACTCTAAATTCAAAACCCTAAACCATAAACCTTAAACCTACAACCCTAAACCTTAACCTTTAAACCCTAAACACTAAAACACCAAATCCTAAAGCCTAAAATTAAACCTAAACCTAAATGCTAAACATAAACCTAAACTTAAACCTAAACCTAAATCAAACCCCAAACCTAAACCTAAACCCTAAACCTAAACCCTAAACCCTAAACCCTAAACCTAAACTTAAACGTAAACCTAAACCTAAACCTGAACTTAAACCCTAAACCTAAACTTAAATGTAAACTAAACCCTAAACCATAAACCCTAAAGCTAAACCATAAACCTAAACGTAAACCCTAAACTTAAACCTAAACCTAAACCAAAACCTAAACCTAAACCAAAACCTAAACCTTAAAACTAAACCTAAAGCTAAACATAAACCTATACCTAAACCTAAACCTAACCCTAAACCTAAACCTAAACTTAAACCTAAACCTAAACATATACCTAAAAAAAACTAAAACCCTAAACCCTAAACCTACATACATAAACCCTAAACCCTAAACCCTAAATCCATAAACCCTAAACCCTAAACCCTAAAACTCTAAACCCTAAACCCTAAACCCTTAAACCCCAAACCCTAAACCCTAAGCCCTAAACCCTAAACCCTGAAAACCTAAAAAACCTAAACCTAAACTAAATAAAACCTAAAAATAAAATAAATAAAAAACCTAAACCTAAATAAAATAAAAACCTAAACTAAAACCTAAACCTTAAACTAAAACTAAACCTAAACCAAAAAATAATAAAAAAACTACACTAAAATAAAATAAATAAAAACCTAAACTAAACTAAAAAATAAAATAAACCTAAAAATAAAAAGAACTAAATAAAATAAGAACTAAACCTAAAATAAACATTAACTAAACCTAAAATAAAATAAAATAAAAATTGAAAAGAAAAACCTAGATGTAAAACGTGAACCTACATTAAAAAAAAACTTAAACCTAAAATAACAATAAAATAAACAAACTAAAATAAACCAAAACTAAAATAAACTAAACTAAAATAAATATAACCTAAACCTTAAACTAAAATAAACTAAACCTAAACTTAAACCTAAACTAAATAATATAAAATAAACTAAAAATAAACTTAAAACCTAAACTAAAAAATAAAACCTAAAAATAAACCTAAAATAAATGCCTAAAACCTAAACCAAAAAAAATAAAATAAAAGCCTAAATCTAAACCTAAAAAGAAAATATAAAACGTAAACATAAAAAATAAAAAAAAAATAAAACTATACTAAAAAATAAACATAAACCTAAACCTAAACTTTAAAAATAAACTAAAATAAAAATACCTAAACTAAACTAAATAAACTTAAAATAAATAAACTAAACTAAGTAGAAACAAAAATGAATCTAAATAAAAATAAAAAATAAACTAAAATAAATAAAAAATAAAATAAATAAACCCAAACCAACTGATGTACTTAATTTTAAAAAAATTTAAAAAAATAAATAGATAAAAACCCTAAACCCTAAACCCTAACTCTAAACCTTAAAAACCCTAAACCCTAAACCTAAACCCTAAACACTAAACCATAAACCTTAAACTCTAAACCTTAAACCCTAAATAACTCCAAACCATAAAACCCTAAACCCTAAACCCTAAATCCTTGACCCAAACCCTAAACCTTAAACATAAACACTAAGCCCTAAACCCTAAAACTCTAAACCCTAAACCATTAACCTAAACTAACCCTAAACCATAAGCTATCCCTAAACCCTTAACCCTAAGTCCAAAAATCCCTAAAGCCTAAAACCTAAAAACTATACCTTAAACCTTAAACCCTAAACCCTAACACTAAATCCTAAACCCCAACCCTACTGGAAGTGCTGGTGGATATGGAGGTGCTAATGGATCTAGAGGTGTTATTGGATATGGAGATGGTAGTTATGGAGGCGGGAGGAGCGACAGAGGTTAAAACTATAGTGGTGGCGGAGGGATAGATCAGGGATATGATGGAGGATCCCGCTACTCCGGGTCAGTGGTGGGGAAAGAAACTAAAGAATGGTCAACTGACTCCGCTATGGAATTGTGTCTTTACATTAGAGATGATTCTAGTTATCTAGGTATTTGATCTACTCTATGCTCATTTTTCTATATGTCGCTCTTGTATCTTAGAAAACTTTCGCTACTTGGTTGATGAAATCAAAAAAAAGAAATGTGGAATCTGAATTTCTTTTCTATTAAAAAAAACCTTAAACCCTAAACCCTAAACACTAAACGAAAACTTAAACCTGAAACCTTACACCCTAAAAACCCTAAAACCCTAAACCTTAAACCCTAAACTAACATAAACCCTAAACCCTAAACGAACCTAAACCCTAAACCCTAAACCCTAAACTAACCTAAACCCAAAACCCTAAATCCTAAAACCCTAAACCATAAACTAAAAAACCCTAAACCCTAAAATAATACCCATACATAAAATTAAAAAACCTAAAATAGAATAAAATAAAAAATAGATAAAAACCTAAACCTTAAAAATAAATCTAAAAATAAAATTTAAAAATAATAAAAAATAAAATAAATCTAAACCTAAGCTAAAATAAATTAAACTAAAATAAATAAAACCTAAACCTAAACCTAAAATAAATAAAATAAAATAAACTAAAAATAAACCTAAACCTAAAGTAAAAAATAAAACCAAAAAGTGAACCTAAAATAAAAAACTTAAACTTAAACCTAAAAAAATAGAACATAAACCTAAACCTAGACCTAAAAATACAAAATGAAACTTAAACCTTAAAATAAATAAAAAATAAAACTAAACTAAAATATAAGCATAAACCTACACATAAACCTATAGAATAAACTAAAATGAAAAACCTAAACTAAAATAAATAAACTTAAACCTAAATAAAAAATTAAAGTAAACTAAAATAATAAAATAAATAAATGAAACTAAAAAAATAAATTAAATAAATCTAAACCTACTAGCTTACTTAATTTAAAAAAACCCTAAACCCTAAACACAAAACCCTAAACTCTAAATCCTAAACCCTAAACCCTAAACCCTAAAATCTAAACCTTAAAACTATCTAAACCCCTAAACCCTACACTCCTAAACCCTAAACCCTAAACCCAAAACCTTAAACCTAAACCCTAAACTAAAACCCTAAACCTAAATTCTAAACTAACCCTAAACCTAAACCTAAACCCTAAAACCCTAAACAAAAACTAAACTAATAACCTTAAACCCTAAACCCTGAACTAACCCTAAACCTAAAGCTAACCATAAAACCAAAATCGTAAACCCTAAAAACCCTAAACCCTAAAGCCTAAACACTAAACCTTAAACCCTAAATCCTAATACCTAACCTTAAATCCTAAATGCTAAAACCCTAAATGTTGAAACCCTAAACCCTAAACCATAAACCTTAAACCTTAAACTCTAAAAACCCAAAATCCTAAACCTAAACTAAATAAAACCTAAATATTAAAATAAATAAAAAACTTAAACCAAATATAATAATAAAATAAAATAAAATAAAAACTAAACTAAAACTTAGTCCTAAACCTAAAAATAAAATAAATTAAAAAAGTAAAAATGAAGTAAAATATAATAAATAAAAACTTCAGCCTAACTAAATAATAAAATAAACATAAGAATATAAAACTAAATAAAATAAATAATAAATGTAAAATAAAAATATAATAAACCTAAAATAAATTATAATGAAAACCTAAACCTAAAAAATAAACCTAAAAATAAATGAAAAATAAAACCTAAACCTAAAATAAAAAAACCTAAACCTAAAATAAAAATAAAATAAACAAAATAAAATAAATCTAAACCTAAATAAAAATAAACTAAACTAGAATAAATAAAACCTAAACCTAAACTTAAAATAAACTAAACCAAACCCTAAACCTAGACTAAATAAAATAAAATAAAATAAACTAAAAATAAACCTAAACCTAAATAAAAAATAAACCCTAAAAATAAACATAAAATAAAATCCTAAAGCCTAAACATATAAAAGTATAATGAAAACCTAAACCTAAACCTAAAAATAAAATAAAATAAAACCTAAACCTAAAAAATAAAAATAACTCAACTAAAAAGTAAACTTAAACCTAAACCTAAACCTGAAAGATAAACTAAAATACAAAAGCTAAACTAAAATAAATAAACCTAAAATAAATAAACTAAACTAAATACAAATAAAAAATAAACATAAATAAAACTAGAAAATAAAGTAAAATAAAAAAATTTAAAAATAAACTTAATATACTAGATAAACCTAAACCTACTGGTTTACTTAATTTTTTTTTAAAACCTTAAACCCAAAATCCAAAACCCTAAACCCTAAACCCTAAATCTACACCTTTAAACCCTAAACCCTAAACCCCAAAAAACATTAAATGCTAAACCTTAACTTTAAACATTAAACCCTAAAAGCATAAACTCTAAAACCCTAAACCCTAAACCTTAAACCTTAAACCCTAAACACTAACCCTAAGCCCTAAACCCTAAACCCCAAACCCTTAACCTAAACCTAAAGTAACTAAATTAATTATAAAATAATCCTAAGCCCTAAAACCTAATAAACTTAAACCTAAACTGAAACCCTAAGAATGGGCAGAACCTTGATGACAAGAACATGACCACAACCGATCGCCTAGATCCTGGAGGGAAGGCGAGGTGGAAGTTATCGAGTGGTGGTATATGGACGCTAGTGAATATGGAGGTGGTGGTCGAGCAAGTGGTGGTTTTGGTGGGAGGAGTGACGGAGGTTACAGCCATCGTGATGATGAGGGGAGAGATCGGGGATATGATGGTGGATCCCGCTACTTAAGAAGTCGAGGTGGTTTTGATGGGAACTGGAGAAATTGAAGAAAGTCCACCAAATGCCGCTATGGAACTGTGTCTTACAAGAGACAGTTCAGTTACCTAGGTTTTGATTTGCAATATGTGTGCTCATTTTTGAACTTTGTTGTCGCTTGTGTCTGAGAAAACTTGGTGTGTTACTTGGTTGATGAATTCAAAAAGAAGAAATGTTGAATATGAATTTATTCTCTATTAACAAAAAAACCAAAAACCCTTAAACTCATACTAAAACTTGAATCTTAAACCTAAAGCCTAAACGAGAAACCCTAAATCCTAAACCCTAAAAACCCTAAACCTTAAACACCAAACCCTAAATCCTAAAACACTAAACCCTAAACCCTTAACCATAAACCCTGAGCCATAAACCCTAAACCCCAAACCATAAACTATAAACCATAAACCCTAAACCCTAAACCCTAAAAACCTAAAAGACTAAATGCAATCTAAATAAAACCTAAAAAATAAAAAAAATAAAAAACAACCTAACATAAATAAAATAAAATAAAAATAAAATAAACTAAAACTAAACCTAAATCTAAACCTAAACCTAAAAATAAAATAAAATAAAAATTAAAAGCTAAACTATTAGAAAATAAATAAAAACATAAACTAAACTAAAAAAAATAAAAATAAAATAAACATAAAATAAAATAAAATAAAAGCTAAATAAAAGCATAAACCTGAAAAATAAACTTAAAATAAAACCTAAAAATAAAAAATAAAATAAATCTAAACCCTAAACTAAAAAAAAACTAAACCTCAAATAAACAAAATAATATAAACCTAAACCTAAACTAAAATAAATAAAACCTAAACCTAAACCTAAAATAAACTAAACATAAACACTAAACAAAATAAAATAAAATAAACTAAAAAAATAACTAAACCTAAACTAAAAAAATAAAACCTAAAATTAAACTTAGAATAAAAACATAAAACCTAAACCTAAACCTAAAAATAAAAAATAAAACTAAACCTAAAAAATAAAATAAAATAAAACTAAACTAAAAATAAACATAAACCAAAACCTAAACCTAAAAAAAATAAACTAAAATAAAAAACCTAAACTAAAATAAATAAACTATAGTAAATAAAATAAAGCAAAATTAACTAAATAAACTAGAAAACCTACTATTTACTTAATTTTAAAAAAAACCCTAAACCCCAAATCGTAAAACTAACCTAAACCCTAAACCTTAAACCTACAACCCTAAACCTACGATCCTAAACCCCAACCCTAAACCCTCAATCATAAACCCTAAACCCTTAACCCTAAACCCTAAACCCAAAAACTCTAAAGCCCTTAGCCCTAAACCCTAAACAAACCCTAAACCCTAAACCCTAAACTAACTAAACCCCACTAAAACTAAACCTAAACCTAAATAAACACTATACCTTAAAACCTAATCCCTAAAGCTAAACCCTAAACCCTAAACCTAAAGCCTAAAACCCTAAACCTAAACCCTAAATCTAAAACACTAAACCCTAAACCCTAAACCCTAACTCTAAAACCAAAAATAAACCTAAACCTAAACAAAATTAAATAATAAATAAACCTAAACCTAAACCTAAACCTAAAAAAAAAAAATAAAATTAAAATAAAATAAACTAAAATAAGATAAATAAAACATAAACTAAACTAAAAATAAAATAAACCCAAGAATAAAAATCTAAATAAAATAAAACTAAATGTAAACTAAAAATAAAATAAACCCAAAATTAAAAATCTAAATAAATAATAAAATAAAAAAAAATAAAAAAATAATAAAAAAATAAAACCAAACCTAAAAAAACCTAAAATAAAGAAAAATAATAAACCTAAACTAAAAAAAATTAAACCTAAAATAAAAAGAAAATAAATAAAATAAAATAATCCTAAAATAAACTAAAATAAATAACACCTAAACCTAAACTTAAGATAAACTAAACCTGAAAATAAACCTAAACTAAATAAAATAAAATAAATTAAAAATAAACCTAAACTTAAACCTAAAAAAATAAAATAAAAACCTTAACCTAAACCTAAACTAAAAAATAAAAAATAAAACCTTAATCAAATAAACTAAAATAAAAATAAAACTCAACTAAAGTAAACTTAAACCTAAAAAAAAATAAACCTAAAACCTAAAATAAAACCTAAAACCTAATCCTAAAAAAAAAATAAATAAAATAGAAACCTGAACATAAACCTAAAAAGAAAAAAGAAAACCTAAACCTACAAAAAAAAAACTCAACTAAAAAATAAACCTAAACATAAACCTAAACCTAAAAAATAAACTAAAATCAAAAACCTAAATTAAAATAAATAAACCTAAAATAAATAAACTAAACTAAAAAAATAAAAAATAAACTTAAATAAAAAAATAAAATAAATAAACCAAATAAACCTAAACCTAACAGTTCATTTAATTTAAAAAAAAAAGCTTAAACAACAAAACTAACCCTAACCCCTATACCTACAAAACTAAACTTACAATCCTAAACTGAAAACTCTAAACCTTAAACCCTAATCCCTAAACATTAAACCTTAAACCCTAAACCCTAAAGCCTAAACCCAACCTAAAACCCTAAACCTTAAAAGCATAAACTTTAAAACCCTAAACCCTAAACCCTAAAAACTAAACCCTAAACTCAACCCTAAACCCTAAACACCAAACCCTAAACCTAAACTTAATGTAACTAAATAAATTAAAAATAAACCTAAACCCTAAAACCTAATAAACTTAAACCTAAAGCTAAACCTAATGGGCAAACCTTGATACAGAACATCAACTGTGCTCGTCTAGATCCATGGTGAGGTGAAGGAGGAGGTGATATTCGTGATGTGGGATCTGAGGTGCCGTGGAGATGGAGGTGGTTGGAGTAGTGGTGGTTATGGTGGCGAGGAGCAGAGGTTACTGGTGGTGGTGGAGGGAGAGATCGAGGATATGATGGTGGATCCCACTACTGAGAGGTGATGGTTGATGGAACTAGAGAAATTGAAGAACGATCCGATCTACCGCTATGAAATTGTGTCTTTACAAGAGATGGTTCTAGTTATTTAGGGTTTTGATTTGCTCTATGTGTGCATCATTTTTATCTATGTTGTCTTGTGTGTTAGAGAACTTGTTGTGTTACTTGGCCGATGAAATTAAAAAGAAGAAATATTGAATATGAATTTGTTCTCTATTAAAAAAACCAAAAACCAAAAACCCTAAACCCTAAACTAAAACTGAACCCAAACCATGAACCTAAACCCTAAACCCTAAACTCTAAACCCTAAACCCTAAACCCTAAAAATAAAAAATAAAAAAATAAAAAAATAAAAAAACCCTAACCTTAAATGCTAAACCCTAAAACTAACCCTAAACCCTAAAGCATAAACCCTAAAACCTTAAACTCCAAACCCTAAACCCTAAAAAAAACTAATAAAACACGAAACTAAACTAACTAAAACTAAAACTAATAAATAATAAACTAAAACTAATAAACTAATAATAAACAAAAAATAATAATAAAAATAACTACTAAACTAACTAAACTAAACTAACTAAATAATAACTAAAAAACTAATAAACTAATAATAAAATAACTAACAATTAAAAACAAACTAATAACTAAATTAAACATAAACAAAAGAACCCCACAAAAAAAACTAACTAAAAATAAACTAAGCTAATAAAACTAATAAAACAAAACTAAACCTAAACTAATAACCAAAATTAAACTAATAAACTAACAAACTAAACCTATAAATAACCAACTAATAATAAACTAACTAATAAACTAAACCCTAAACATAACTAACTTAATAAATAACTAACTAATAATAAAACTAAACTCAATAACTAAGCTAAATAAACTAAAACTAATAAACTAAGTAAATAACTAATAAATAACTAATAACTAAACTAAATTGATAAACTACTAAACTAATTAATCCTAATAATAAACTAACTAAATAATAATAACTAAAACTAATAATAAAACCAAAAAACTAATAAACTAAAATTAAATAATAAATAATAACTAACACTAAACTAATAAAATAATAATAAACTAAACTAAATAAAACTAATAACTAAACTAATAATAATAATAATAAACTAAATAATAAATAAATCCTAAATAAATTAACTAAACCTAATAATAATTAACAAACATAATAAACAAACTAATAATAATAAACTAATAAAACTGTACTAAACTAATAAACTAATAACTAATATAATAAAAAATAAACTAAACCAAAAATGAATAATAACTTAAGAAACACTAAATAATAATAAAACCTAATAACATAAAAATTAACTAAACTAAACTAATAATAATAATAATAAACTAAATAATAAATAACTAAAACTAAACTAAACTAAACACTAAACTAACTAAACTAATAAATAATAATAAACTAAATAAAAACTAACTAATAAAACTAATAATAACTAACTAATAATAACTAAACTAACTAAATAAATAACTAATAATTAAATTAACTAAAATTAATAATAATAATAATAATAATAATAATAATAATAATAATAATAATAATAATAATAATAAAACTAAATAAACTAAAAAAACCCAAATTAATAATAAAACTAATAATAAAAACTAAACTAAAGTAAAATACTAATAACTAAACTAATAAACTAATAATAATAACTAAACAAGAACTAAAAGACTAATAAACTAATAATAAAAATTAAACTAAAACTAACTAATTAAAACCCGATAAACTAATAAATAATAAACCAAAAAAACCTAATAATAACTAATAAAAAAACTAAAACTAATAAAAAACTAAATAAAACTAATAATAAAACTAATAACTAATATAATAACTAATAAACTAAAAAACTAATAAACAAACTAATAAACTAAAATAATAATAATAAAAATAATAAATTAACTAACTAAACTAAATAAGAATAATAAACAGTAATAATAAAATAACTAACTAACTAAACTAATATACTAATAATAAATCTAACTAATAAACTAACTAATAGATAATAAAATAACTAAACCCTAAACCCTAACTAAATAAATAAACTAAATAATAATAATAAAACTATTAATAATAAACATAAACTAATAATAATAATAATAAACTAAAGAAAAAAAAACTAAACTAAAATAAAACTAATAATAAACCAACTAATAATAAAAATAAAAACTAATAATTAAAACTAAACTAAAAAAACCTAATAATAATAAACTAATAAACCTAAACCCATAACTAAACTAATAAAACTAATAAACTAAACTAATAAACTAATAAATAAACTAATAAAACTAAACTACTAACTAAAAGTAACTAAAACCTAAATAATAATAAAACCATATAGTAATAATAAGTAATAAATAAATTAAGATAAACTAAACCCCAATAAACTAAATAAACTAATAAACACCCAAAACTAAGCTAAAATAATATTAACTAAAACTAAAACTAATAAAACTAAACTAATAACTTAACTAAAACTAAACTGTAAACTTAACATAAAATTAATAATAACCTAAAACTAATTTAAGCTAATAATAACTAATAAACACTAAACCTAAAACATATACCCTAAAACTAAACTAAACCCTATTATTGGGCGATTTTGAGATCTCTCATGTTCTTGGTGAGTTTTTGAGCACTTTCTCTCTTGGATTCCCTATTAATTATCAGCCTTGGGCCAATCTCAACTTGTTCTTATCATGATGCTGTGACTCATGGCGTCAGCTTCTTCAAATCCATGGGGTAAATCCCATTTGTCGATGGATCCCGCTAGGGCATCAAATTTTTGGGTAATCCTACCATTAAATTACCTACTATTACTAAATCTTTCAAAGAGGCTTTAGCTGGTAAGAATTCCTCCACTGAGCCTCCTTTGAATTTGGTTCATATGACTTTTAAAGGTACTCACAATTATGATTTCAGATGAGGATATTGAATGATTAGCTGAGCCTTTTTCTTTTTCTTTGATAGGAAAGTTTTCAATTAAATGGCCAAAGATGGATAATATTTGTTCTTTTTTCATAGCTTAAATTTATCTGGTTTTTTTCTATTAGGTTGATTGATGCAAGGCATGTTTTAATTAAACTTTCTAATGACTTTGATTATGGAAGAATTTTTTCTAGGCATTCTTACTATGTTTTTATTTATCAAATGCATATTCTGAAATGGACACCTATGTTTGATGTTAATGAAGAGTCTCCTATTGTTCCCATTTGGATTTCTATACCAAACTTGCAGATTCATCTACTTAATCATTAGATTTTTATGCTATTGGTTTAATTTTTTGGTCAACCTTGCAAGTTGATCAAGCAACAACTGCTTCTTCTAGACCGTATATTGCTAGAACTCTTGTAGAGATTGAAATTACTAAAAAAAATCTGAAAGAAATTTGGTTGTGTTTGAAGAAATGTGGTTATTTTCAAAAAGTTGTTTTTGAGAACTTTCCCATTTTTTGTAATCATTGTAAGATTCATGGGCATGAAATTTCTGAATGCTTTATTACTCATCCCTCTCTTAGGAAGAAAATCTCTAGTAAGAATTCAATTGTTGAAAAAACTGATGATTCTCTGAAGTTGGATAAAGGAAAATCTAGTTTTCAAAATTTTGATGTTTTGCAAAACCAGATTTCTGAATCTTCTAAAAAGGTTTTACTTATTAATGATTTGTCTGATGCAAAAGGTAATTTTGATGTTTTTGAAAATGTTTTAACTAATAATCATGCTCTAAGTGTTTCTTTTGATGATTCTCTTAAAGGGAAGACTTTAGAGGCTATGGTTAATGATTCTAATGGTTTGGATGTTATGCATAAGTCCTTTCATGATGATGGTTTGAATATTGTTGATGCTAACACCATTTCTTCCAATCAGTTGGATGTTGTTTCTCTTTCTCCTATGTTTGCTTTAGATCTTGGGAAAGAGACTATTTCTTTGCTTTCTTTGATTGAGAATGGTGGTGAAAAAATGTTCTTATTTCTAATATTTTAACTTCTAGTCCTGACAATCTTGTTAATATTGGTGATCCTTCATTTAAAAAATAAAATTTAGATACATGTGATAATTTTCTCATTTTGAATAGTTATGTTTCAGTTCAAAATGATGATTCCTCTATGGCTGGTAATTAGGTTTAGAATTTTGGTAATATGATATGTGTTTCTCTGGGATTTGAATCTTATTTTAATCCCTTACATTAAGATTGTATTGAAAATATGGATTATGCTTCTCTTACTTCTTTTATGAGTGAACAGTGGGACTCTGATTTTGTTGGAAAGTGAAAATATTGATAATTGTCTTCTTAATAAAGCTATTCTTGCTCCTTCTTTCACTTCTAATTAAATGCATACTATTTTGATTTTCCTTTGTCTATTATTGTGGATGATTCAATGCTCTTCTTTGAAATTGATAGCTTCTATGATCCCTATGCCTTTTATAATAATCGATTCATTTTGAAAGGAGATTTTTTGGAGAAAGGACATGGTTATAAAATTGTTTAAAAAGAAGAAAAGAAAAAAAGTGTTCGATTTATGCCCTCCCTTGAGGGTTACTCATTCCAAAGCTTCTTGGAAATAATCTCCCTCCTTGGAGGTTTTTTTTACTTTTGGCTGGTTTTTCTCTTGAGCTTTGTTATATTTTACTAGCTAGAGTATTTTCTTGGCTAATTTTCCTTTCTAGCTTGGTGATTTTGGCTTCTTTGTTGGGGTTTGCCCTTTAGTTTGGTTGGTTTTATTCTTGTCTTCTTTGGTTGGTGCTTTTGCTCTCTTTGTTGGTGGTAGGTTGGGCTTTTTCCTTGTGTGTGGTTTGTCCATTATTGGTTGTTTTCTCTAGTTGTTTATTTTAGCTTTTTCTGGTCTTCTTCTTTTTTTCTATTTGTTGGTTTGTCTCTCTTCTTTTACTTTTTAGGTGCTCTATGGTATTACCTATTGGCTATTTTCTTTCCTTTAGCCTTGGTGTTTTTGATTGGTTATTGTAGGCTCATTTTGGCTTGGTGGCTTTGGATTACTGTTGTTCAGGGCTCTATTAGCTTTGTCTTTGAGGGCTCTTTTCTTTTTTTTTGGGCTGTGAACTTTTTTTTTAAGAGCTGTTCATAATTGGTTTTGTTGGGATTTCCTTCAGTTAATTTCATTTTTTGCTCTCCTCTCTCTTTCTATTTCCTTAGCTTCACTTTTTCTTTGGTTGGGTGGCTATTATGATAGGTTCATGTTTTTCTTTGGCTGGGATGGCTATGATGATATGATGGATTTTTTTTCTTTGATATTTTTGTGGCTGGTGACTTTTCCTATTTGTAACACTTCTTTAAAGTTGGATACACTTAGGATTTAATGCTCCTCATTATTGTGATTATCCTTCTTCCCTCATATCTGAGCCCGAGTTTTTTTCTCTTTATGTTTTCTGATCTCCTTATGGCTGAGATGTCTTGCAGTTGCGTGTTCTATTTTTAGTTGGTCACTTTCTTCTGGAGGGAGTCTTACTGATGGTCTATTTTTTCTTAGATGGATGGAGTTGTCTTCAGTTGTAGGTTGCAGGTTTCCTTTTCTTATGGATCTTCATCTCTTTAGAGGTTCTTTTGGAACTTCGTGGATTCTTCCGCTTTGCTATCTTTTGCTTGGGTTTTCTAGTTTTGTCTTTTTTTTCTTTATTGGTTTACCTTTGCCAGTCCCAAGTCCAGATGTGAAAAGTGGAGGGCTGTGATAGGTAGTCGCATGTAAAACTTGTCAAAATAATCATGACATGAATCCTTTAAATCATTGTGTTAATGTTAGGGCATCCCTTGGAAGTGATGCATAGTATGGCTTGGATACAGTGAAAAATGTGCAAGGTCCGCTACATCGGTGCCTGAGTGTAGTGTTAAATAAGCAAGCGTTCCCACTTTATGGATGGATGTGGGTAAAGAAGTTAGTCCATGAAACTAGAATTAGGTTAGGAACTTGGAATATAGATACTCTTACATGTAAATTAATGGAATTAATAGATATTATGGTTCATGGAAAGATAAATATTTTATGTGTTCAAGAAACTAAATGGGTTGGGAGAAGACCAAGGAAATTTGATAGTTTAGGTTTTAATCTTTGGTATTCAGGTAGAAGTCAAACTAGAAATGGTGTAGGTGTGATTATAGATAAAAGTTTGAAAGATAATGTTATAAATATTAATAGATGTGGAGAAAGAATTATAGCTTTAAAGATTATTGTTGATACTAAGATTATCAATGTTATAAGTGTTTATACTCCTCAAGTAGGTTTGGATGTATGCTCAAAAGAAAATTTTAGAATGAATTAGAGGGATTAATACAAAAGATACCTCTTGAAGAAAAAGTATTTATTGGAGGAGATTTAAATGGACATGTTGGTAGAGTGGTAGAAGATTTTAAAAGTATTCATGGTGGTTATGGATTTGGAGTGACTGAAGAAGGTAGGACTATATTAGATTTTTAGCTTATGATTTTGTAGTTGCTAATACTTTATTTAAGAAAAAAGATGAACATATTATTACTTATAAAAATGGATCTAGTAAAACTCAGATTGATTATTCTCTAATAAGAAAAATAGATCCTTTAGATTGTAAAGATTGTAAGGTCATTCCAAGTGAAAGTTAAGTACCCAACATCGATTGTTAGTTTTAGATTTTAAGTTGAAAGATTGTAAGAGGAAAAATAAATCAAATTATTTCCTAGGATTAGATGGGGATACTTAAAGAACACAAATAAAAATATATTTTAAGAGCAAGCTACAAGAGCTTAGAATTTGGGATGTTCATAAGGAAGTTAATGTTATGTGGGAAAAAGTAGCAAGTGAAATTACTCAAGTTGCTAAAAATGTGCTTGGAGAATCAAAAGGAAAAGCAACTTTTAATAAAAATAAAAATAGTTGGTGGTGGAGTCAGAGTGTGCAAGAAAAGATAAGAAATAAGACGCATTGTTATAAAACTTAGTTTAGATGTAAAACTCAAGAATTGGGAAAGATATAAAGTGGCCTAGAGATTCTAAGAAAGCAATATATGATGCAAATAATTTAGCTTTTAGTGATATATACAATAAATTAGATACCAAAGAAGGTGAAAGATGTATGTATAAGTTAGCCAACCAAAGAGATAAGAGAAGTAAAGACCTAGTTCAAGTGAGGTGTATTAAGGATAAAATAATAAAGTGTTTTTCTTAGAAAAGTATATTGAAAATAGGTGGATGAGATATTTTGATAAACTTTTCAATGAAGGATCTGAAAGTATGATTGATTTTAGCAACCTTAATACCCTAAACAAAAATAGAGAATTGCATTTTTATCATCGTATTAGTAAATCTGAAGTTAGAGAAGCTTTAAAGAAAATGAAATGTGAAAATAATAATAGGATCTGATGATATTCCAATAGAAGTGTGGAAATGTTTAGGAGATCAAGGAATTTCTTGGCTTACAAATCTTTTTAATGTTATTTTAAATACTAAAAGATGCCAGATGAGTGGAGGAAGAGTTTGTTGGTTCCTATATTTAAGAATAAAGGTGATGCACAAGAGTGTGCAAATTATAGAGGAATTAAGTTAATGTGTCATACATTAAAATTATGGGAGAGAGTAATTGAGCATAGGTTACGATGTGAAATAAAAGTTTCTCACAATTAGTTTGGTTACATGCCAGGTAGATCCACTATGGATGTTGCACATTTGATAAGAGGCTTGATGGAGAAGTATAGAGAAAGTAAGGAGGATCTACATATGATATTTATCGATTTAGAGAAAGCTTATGATAAAGTTTCAAGAGATGTTCTTTGGAGAGTTCTAGAATGAAAAGAGTTAATATTGGTTATATTCAAGTCATTAAGGATATGTATACTAGAGTGTTACTTGTGTCCAAACACAAGGAGGATTGATAAAATATTTTCCTATTTCTTGGATTACATTAAGGATCAACTTTAAGCCCTTACCTTTTGCTTTAGTTATGGATGTTCTTACTAGAATTTAAGAAGATGTACCTTGGTGTATGCTTTTGTTGATGACATTCTTCTTGTTGATAAGACTAGAGAGGAGTCCAGAGAAACTTGAATTATGGAAGTCAACATTAGAGTCTAAAGGTTCTCTTTAAGTAGATCTAACATTGAATATATGGAGTGTAATTTTAGTTATAGAAGTTCTAGTGGTAGTGTGACATTAAGTGAACAAGTCATTAATAAGAGTGAGTGATTCAGATATTTAGGCTCTATTGTTCAAAATGATGGTGAAATAGATGGAGATGTTATTAGTAGAATGGGATTGAAGTGGAGGAATGCATCTCATGGCCTTTGTGTGATTGAAAAGTTCCACTTAAACTTAAGGAAAATTTTATAAGATGGTGGTAGTAGATGACTTATGGTAAAATGTTGGCCAATAAAAGAGAAGCATAAGACTAAGTTAAGTGTTATAGAGATGAGGATGCTTAGGTGGATGAGTGTTTAGCTTAGAGATAAAATTCGAAATGAGTATGTTTGGGGAAAAAGTTGGAGTAGTTTGAGTGGAAGATAAGATTAGAGAGAGTCGCCTAGATGGTTTTGCATACATCAAGCATCTGGGTCATTCAATGACCTCGGTTAGAGAGTAGATGCATTAGATTTGCCTTATGTTAAGAATGGTAGAGGTAGACCTAAAAGACTTGGTTAAGATGTATAAAAATGTCCTTAGTATACTTGAATTAAATGAAATTTGACACATATGGGACACAATGGAAATAAGATTCATGTAACCACTTAGTGGGATAAAGGCTTCTTGTTGTTGTTGTTGTTGTTGTTGTTGTTGCTCTTTGATGAATGTTTAGGGACTAAACTCATTAATTCTCTCTTATAACATTGAGACAATTTTTTTTTCTTTTTGAGTTTAGTCTATAATATGGTCTTCGTGTACCTATTTTTCTCAACATTAAATAACTTTTAGTTAAAAAAAGAACCCTAAACCCTAAACTAAACTAAATAAATAAATAAACCTAAGAATAAAACCTAAATAAAATAAAAAAACTAAATAAATAAAATAAAAACCTAAAATAAAATATAAAACTAAATAAAACCTAAATAAAAACCTAAAATAAATAAAATAAAACTAAACCTAAACTAAAAAAACTAATCTAAAATAAAAATTAAACAAAATAAAATAAACCTAAACCTAAATAAAACCCTAGGCCCTAAACCTAAAACTAACACCTACCTAAACCTACTAAATAAATAAAATAAAATAACATAAACCTAAAGATAAAATAACCACAAATAAACTATATGAAATAAAATAAAACCTAAACCATATTAAATAAAAATAAAACCTAAGCATAAAAGAAAAAATAAAATGCAACTAAACCTAAACCTAAAAGACTAGACTTCTTTCTTCTAGGTTCTCAAACTAAGGATCAACAAGTCTTGTTGAAATTATCATAATTGAGATTAAAAGGTGATAAATGGGATCCTCATATGAGACTCACTAAGCTAGGGATTAGGCCATTCTCTTATGGCCTAAAAAAAAACCCTAAAAGCCTAAAAAGCTAAACCTAAATTAAATAAAACCTAAAAAGAAAATAAACAAAAAACATAAACCTAAATAAAATATAAATATAAAATAAAATAAATACCTAAACCTAAACCTTAAAAAAAAAAAAATAAATAATAAAATAAACTAAAATAAAATAGAAAAACCTAAACTAAACTAAATAAAATAAACCTAAGCATAAAACTAATAAATTAAAACTAAATGTAAAATAAAATAAAATAAACCTAAAATTAAATAAAATAAAACTAAATAAAACTAAACCTAAAAAAATAACTAAAAAAAATAAAACCTAAAAATAAATAAAATAATAAAACTAAATCTAAAATAATTAAAACTAAACAAAAATAAATAAAGAAATAAAATAAACATAAACTAAAATTAAAATAAACTAAAATAAGATAAATTAAGAAACTAAATAGGAAGCATAAAATAAAATAAAAACCCTACTAAAATAGAAAAATAAACTAAAATAAACATAAAATAAAAACCTGAAATAGGCAGTAAAACCTAAAACCTAAAAAAAAATCATGAAATGAAAAACCTAAAATAAAATATATAACTAGGCACCTAAAATGAGTGAGAATGGGGATCAGCTAACACGTAAACATAAATGATAAAGGCTTTGGCTAAGATATAAAATAAACCTAAGATATAAAGATAGGCTAAGATGAGTAAAGAGATAAGGCTAAATAAGAGCTGAATGAGAAATGGAAGCCCTAAGGCCACTGGTTTGCTTGGTTTGAAA